>VDFB02270651.1:209719187-209867330 GCA_007258455.2 Sequoia sempervirens | reverse complement strand
CTAGGTAATCCTGTGCGAGGATCGCCCATGAATGGAATGGTGGTTGTAAAGAGGCGATATGGAACAAAAAAGTAGAGGTTATGGTCAACAGATCCTTGTTTAAGAAATAGATTTTTAGTAAGAAAATCGAAAGAAAAGACTTTATCTAGATTGTCATGTTTAAGACTGACTGAGTAGTTGAGAATAGCATCCATTTGTACAGGACCAAAAGCCATAGTATCTGATATAGCTCCTAACATAGCATCAGGTTTCTTGATATGTCTATCATCATATAAAAGCATAACAACATTTATAAGAAGACCTTGACGGTAGTGAACTTCTAGACCAAAATGAACCCAAGAGAAATGTATGTACTGATAAGCATTAGGACTAGACTGAGCCATCTTTCTATATTTCTGAATTTCCTTATCAGATAGAAGTTGTAGGTTTCTAGAGTAACCATTCTTAATTTTATACTGGAGTTCAGCAACTTTCATTCATGATATTTGAGAAGACCTTTAGGACCTTTAAACTTAGAACAAATTTCTTCTATTTTCTTAAGCTTGACTTTAAAACAAGAAGTAGGAGTAACAACTTTACTAGAATCAGAAGTACTTGCAGAACTAGAATTATCTATTCTTTCATCAGCTTGTGTGAAAGTGTAATCATGAGTGGTAAAATAATATGTTAAACTTACAAATGAATCGCTTCCATCCCAAAAATCTTGAAGATCTGGAACTAAGGCAGACTGATCAATAGTACATTCCTGGTTTCTTGAATCTCCCATCTTTCACAAACTCTTCGGATAAGCTTAGTCGGTGCATGTAGTTGGACTTATGACTGCCCTACAATGCCTATCCACAGCTGGAAGCGGGACTTACTTTGGCCAAAACGCTTGTAGACTCTCTCTGAGCTACTACAAAAGTAAAGAGTGAAAGAAACGAAACAATACCATACAAGAGAACAATAGAAAGATCTTCAGCAGATGCGGTAAACAGAAAAGATATTGCTGGATGTTTAAGCAAAATGATAATTAACAAACGCAATAACAATGATTGTACAAAAACAACAAAAGAAGAATAACGCAAGTTTGCATTGGAAACTCATGCCAAATTCCATTATATTACTATTCATGCTACAGTGCCATCATCGGCTGGAATATCGAAACTCCTAAGAAATATAACAGGCTCTAATACCAAATATAACACACTTTGATACCAAATATAACAAGCTTTGATACCAAATATAACACACTTATAAACTTATATATAACTTACGAACTTACAACCTTTCTCATTTGTAGAGTTCAACTGAAGTTGCAGAGAAAAGAGGATGCTCGGCTATTCCTAAGAATCAGACTCTAGACTCAAAAAAATTGTGTCTTGCATATGATCTTCGACTCCTTTTTATAGGAAGAAAGGATAGAGAGATCAATATTACAATTTGAGTTCCATGGATAGATGGAAGACACATGTAGAGAGAAATAGTGTCTGCATTATTGACAAATGAGACAAGGACCTGCATCTCGTAGTGCGGTTGCTTTACAGCCAAAAGCAAGTATGGTGGAGGTATCTTTGATCATGAGGATAATGAATCATCTTCACACTAACGTAGTGGAGTTATGGCTTTAAGCACGAGGTGGCATCTCGTGTCCACTTTTCGGTAGTGGGCTTACCGAAGCTAATTAGATCAATCGTCAGCTGATTGAGTAGGATCTAATTCTCCTCCAAATGGGTTTGGTGAGGCAAGTGCATAGTCGGAATCATCAGATGTGCCAAAACAGTCTTGAGAGAATTCATTGTCTTGTGGTTGAGCATTTGGAATATCTTCATCATAGGTGATTTCATTATGCCAATAGATATTAGTAGTATGTTAGACAACAAGATTAGAATACGAATGATCTTTTTGTATCCACCATGGAAAGTTGTTGTGGTATAGTTTATGGATACAGTGTGCTGGATCTTTAGAAAGATAGAAACCATGAGGTCTGATATCTTGCAGTAGTCGTTCCAGTGTGGGACTATGAGAAGGAGTATAAGGAGGAATATTGTAATTTCAATCAAGTTGGAATTAAAAGACTTGACCATGTTGATGTTCCTGCATCCATAATGACTGAGTGAACCATGTTAAAATATTGGACATCCATAGTATGTCAAACATCTTCATTGTGTATAGAATTACACAAGGTCGAGGATTATGAAAACATAGAGTGTTGGCTTCATTTTCATATGGTATGCGATAGAAGTTGAACTTTGGGTTGGACTGTAAAGGTAACCGGCTAAGAATTTGGTGCTGAACCAAATTATGTTTAGCAATTTCACTTTGATAATGTTGTTGTTGCTAGAAAAGCAGCCAGTTAGGAACCTGAAAGGGATCAAGTACTTCAAGAATATTAGTACTGATAGAACTAATAAGACGGATATTGACAGTTTCATGAAATCCTTCTTTGGTGAGAAAGTCAGCAAATATATTTTTCTTTCCAGGGATATGTGCATGTTCAAAGTTAAAAATATATAGGAATTGAACCCATCAGGCCAAACATCCACAAAGCATTTGATCTTTGGAAGCCTTCTTGAAGAATCATTTGAAGTGTTGTAAATTTGTTCTTAACAGAAAGGGTTTATCAGCAATAAACAATTAAAACTTTTTAAATGAATTTATCACAGTGAGAATTTCATTGTGTGTGCTATGATAATTTAATTGAGCTCCTGTGAAGGTGCCAGATGCATATCTGAAAATGAGCTCTTTATCTCCATGATTTTATTTGAGAACACTATCCCAATGATAATGGCTAGCATCAGTTTCCACGATTTTAAAACCAGGGCCTGGAAGGGAAAGTGGAGGCAGTTGTGCACAATGGTTCTTAATCTATTGGATTGCAGCACAATGTTGTTATGTCCAGTCTGGAGCATCATCCTTGAGTAACTAATTTAGGAGATGTCTTTCATGTGCCATGTGAGAATAAAACCCATAAATATAGTTGACAAGACCAAGAAATCATTGAAAATATTCCTTGTCGGTTACAATCATATCTTTGATATATCGAAGAATATGTTCTTAGACTTCCATCTGACCATGGGCCAGAAGCTTAACGCCAACAAAGAGAATTTCTGCTTGGGAAAAATGGCACTTGCTAGGATTGAGAAGCAATCCATGTTCTTGGAAAAGATCAAGGAACTTCTTGAGATGTTCAAGATGAGTTCGAGGACATTGACTGAAAACTAGAATATCATCAATATATGGTGCAATGAAAGCAGAGTGCTTTCAAAAGATATCATCCAAGTGTTTCTAGAATATTGATGGAGCTATTTTAATACCAAAGGGAAGGACCGTCCATTGGTATAAACCTTGTGGAATAGAGAAAGCAGTTTTATACTGATCTTCATTAATAATTCAGATTTTCCAGAAGCCACGAGAGAGATCAAACTTTGAATAGATATTTGATCCTTGGATGCTGCACCAAATATGATCCATGGAAGGAAGTGGATATTGATTATCGAGCAAACAAGCATTGAGAGGCTTATAGTTTATGACAAATCATTTTTCATTGGTTATATTTCCTAGTTCATCCTTTTTGGTGACATACATTGCATGACAACTAAATGGAGAGGTGGATGACTGGATAAATCCTAGATGAAGAAGATCATCTATTTCTTGTTTTAGAACTTCTAAAGCTTCCTGATTAAAAGGGAAATAGTTGGATTTAGTAGTGGGTTGAAGTTTTGTGCCTGTAATAGGGTCATTGGCAAAAGGAAGGCTACAAGTCATCTTCCTTTGAGATTTGGATAAGTCCTTGGTAAGTATAGGTTGAAACTGGCTAATTAAGGACTATAAGGGCTATTGGACGATAGATTGCTGGTTTGTGAACCAGATTCTATTATCAGGTTTTCAGATAGTTACTCGCTAGATTTTGGATGTTTTACATTGTTCAGTATGTGGGAAAGGAACTTTACACTGATTTTCTTTCAGAGAAATAGTATCTCGGGTAATGGTAATTGGTTCCCATTGTTTAAGAGTATGCATGCCTATGAGCCCATCATATTTTTCTATTTCAAGATTAATAAATCTTATATGATGGATAGTTTTGTTAGGAAGTTCTATAGGAACTAGGAAAACATACTAGGATGTATGATTTTCTTTACCAAAATAAAGAGTGGTTTCTGCATGTATCCATACATTAGGCAAGAAGTAGTCATATCGGGTGAGATTAGCATTAGCAGTAGTGTCTAGCAAAAAATGAAGGTGATATAACTTTACATGTGGGAAATGGACTCTGAGAGTCATACCTGGAAAAACAAAGTTATTTTGGACCATTTTGTAGATTAGAATACTTCCAAAAGGATTTTCTTCATCATTTTCCCATTGTGCTTCTTTTGAGGGGAATTCAGGAACTTGGCAGATTTCTCCCCCAGTGCCTTCGTCTTCATTATCAGCATCATCATTACTCAGGAAGCCTTCAGCAGCAAGGGTAGCTTGAAGTGCAGGACCATAGGATGAGGTGGTCAGAGGAGGATGAGCAAGAGACCTGGGCGGTCGAGATGAAGAACCAAAGCATCCATAGAGTGGTACAGAGCCAAAATCAGAGGATTTGGCTAAGTAGTGATCAAGAGCAGTTGGCTGAGGCTGGTTCTGAGCATCTTGTTCTTCATGTTGAAGAAGGTGGATTTCACGTTGAACCTTGGTAGAAAATTTGTTGAGGAATTGGAGTTGTTGACGATGCCAATTAGCACGTGAAGGTGAAGTCACAGGAGGCTGTGATATAGAAGAAGGAGGTGATTTGTTACAAAGTTGGTGTGAACCAAGATATTCTTTCTTGCTACGAAGTAGCTGCAGTCGTTCCTTGCGCTTTTTCCAAGCTCCTTGGGTAGCAGTAATAACACGGAGTTCAGATTCAATCTTGTAGATCTTAACATCAAGATCAGCCATTTGAATGTCAGTAGTCTTGAAGAATAGACTAGGTGGTTCAGGTCGTAGGTGAACCATATGACAGAAAAAAGAGATTTCTAAATTGGAGTCAGAAATGCTATCGGAGGAAGTAGTATTGGCATAGATCTGATGTATCCGTGGATCACTCGAATCAGTAGGGACGTGATCAATGGAATCTGAGTATTCAGAGGTAGTAGACTCAAAATCAGTGTCACTATCCATAAGGACATCATCGGATTCAAAAGCATAGTCATTGATGAAATCATAGTCATTTTCATCTTTAAGGTAGATTTCTTCTTGAAAAAATCTGATCTTCTTTTTTCCACAGGCAGAATTCTTTTGAGGACATTTGTTAGCATAATGAGGACCTTTGCAAATATAGCAAGTAGGTTTAAAGTTTTTACCCTTTTGGCGTGACCATTTCTTGTGTCAAAAATAACCTTTGCGGAAAGGTTTTCTTCCTTGATGACTTTTAGACTTGTGTTGATGGGGAGTGTTAAGAGAACACTCAAGACATTTATGATTTTTGTATTTATTGCACTACTTCGTATGCTTGCGGTGATGCTTATGCTTGTGCAAGTAGTCATCCCATCCATATGTAGGAAACAGGTTTCGGCAAGCAGTGGCATAAATAAGAGGATGAACCTTTTCTTCTTCTTCCTTCTTGACATAGGCTTGGAACATGTCTTCATTGATTTCTTTGATGTAATCACAAAGCTGTGGAAAAGTTACTTCTGCGATATCTCGTTCAGCATGAAACAAGCTATCAATAACTTTTTGAATATAGAAATCTTTGATAGTAGGAAAGGAACGAAGAAAAGAATAGTAAAGACCAGGAAGATCTTTAGCATCAAGATCAGAATAATAAAAGTTGGTATATTGATCCTTACAATATTGGTTAAGATACTTGAGATTGCAACATTTACTTCTCAAGAATCTATTTCTTGCAACTCTTCTTAGATTGTTGGCATCTCCAACAAAGATTATAACTAATTGATTACAAACAGAATCAAGACCAGCATTGAGTAAATCTTCTTGATAACCAGGTTCTAAATTATCCCAAGTGCACTTAGCAACGCTTGTCATTACATTGAGGGCTTGGAGAATTACTTGTCTTTCATTGAGAAGTGGATCCTGACTGATTTGATGTGTAATCCATGCTTTAAAAGCTTCAAATATTTTCATATTCTTGATGGCATCAAAGTCATCAAAATCATACCATGTTGGGGCATGTCCTTTGAGTTTCTATAGATCTTCATAGATGTTCCTTGGAATTGGTGAAGATCCAGTGGAATGATAGCTTCTAGACATATTGATTTTTTTGGTAGAGGTGTTACCTTCTTCCATCTTGGTATCAAACATAGTTTGTTCGATCTTGAGCTTTGTTTCCTTAGCAAGTCGAGCTTGTGCTAGGACTGTATCCCAAATTTGAAAAGTAGGTTTGGATGAAAAACCATGAAATGGTGTAGTAGATCCTAAGCTAGGAATTTGATGGATTGTATTTCAGAAGGAATTGGAACTTATTGGGAAGTTCATATAAGGCGGTTCTTTATGTGTCAAGGAGTGATGGATGTTACTAATATCATGATGAAGTTCTGCTTGGATTGCTTTAACATCTGAATGTACTACAAAGACAGAATGAGAGAGTTATGTATGTTGAGTAGATTGGTTACTTTCTGCTCTAATGGCAAC
Organism: Sequoia sempervirens; assembly: GCA_007258455.2. Lineage (NCBI taxonomy): Eukaryota > Viridiplantae > Streptophyta > Pinopsida > Cupressales > Cupressaceae > Sequoia > Sequoia sempervirens. The sequence continues at coordinate 209,860,733 of VDFB02270651.1, read as the reverse complement.
ATTATAAACACTATTGGAAAAGTTACGAGTGCTTATAGTATTATCACGAATAGTTTGTAGAAATGTTGTGTGGGTTGTCTGAGTAGAACGAACTTCAGACAAAGTAGCATATTGTTGAGATAATATTGTAGTTTGTTGTGTTGCATGTTGTTGTTGTTGGGTCCACCACACTTCAGCTTGTTGTTTAAAAGAGTGGTAATCAATAGCGAGTTGATAATAAGCAGGGCGAAGCTTAGCATGAGCAGATAATAAGCGAGTTTCAAGGGCTTGCAGGTGAGCAAGGACATCATGTGTATGCTGGGCTATTGAAGAGGTGGATTGAGCAGCACGATTATGTTCAATTTTCTAGGCAAGGCGGATGTCATGGGCTAAGAGTAGATTTTTGCAGTGATAAAGATTAGACCAATTGAGCATTTTAGTATCTTTAGAAATATCAGATTCAGTGGCAACACAAATAGTTTGTGCCCAATAAGGGATCACAAATGTAGAAGTATCATCGGCAGTGAAGAAATCACAAAACTGAGGAATAGCACCTGGTGTAACAGAAACACCATATGGAGTTGTGCATTCAATTTCATCATTGGATATATCTGGTTTAAGAATGTTAACAGAGTGACCAGAATGAATCATGCAGATAGAGGCGGATTCGGTGTAGGAACTGAAATGACAAGTGCGATGATGATTAGCAGGTGGTTCAAGGACTGTGGCTGTGTGATAGTAATAGTCATTAAGAGGAATGATAGACTCAGATGGAGGCTGAGACTGGGATGTGGAGGCAAAGGTATGCACAATTTTAGTTAGCATATCAAATCCATCATCATAAGTATCACAACAATGATCTTTAATTTGTTTAACAATCCACATGACTTCTTGACAAGCAGGACAAGAATAATCATCATTATCCCATGAATAATTGAATTTTTAAAAATGAGCAGCATGCTAGCGATCATGTTCTGATACCAAATATAACATACTTTGAAAAATATGTAAGAACAAAAGTTGTAGCAAATTGAATGTAGTTTCTAGGCTACTAGTCCCTTTCTTGAAAAAGGTAAATTTGTTTTGAGAAATTTTGAAATTTCAATGTAGTGGTACTAAATGTTTTTAGGAAAGAGATAAGAAGCAAGTGTGTGAATGACCACCCTAAGTACAAGAAAAACATTTTTTTTCTAAATTTTTAAATATAAGTAGAGGACACATGTCTGGATGTGCCAGATATATTTTGTAATTTTTTTCCACATAAATAATTAGTTATGAGTTTTTTACTAGAACTTTTTAGAATTATTAAAATGTATGTGTTTGACCACCATAACTTGGTAAAAAAATTATGAAATTCATTTTTTTTTAATCCTATAGTACGCGAAGCATAAAATTTGGTGCATCTTGTAGATTCGAAAAATGTAAAGTAGTTTGAGAGTTATAGAAGTTTTTCAATCAGCCTATCAATCAGGACTTTAGACATAATGTAGGTAGAAAATCAATAATAAATATTTATTTAATTCAAAATAAGGAAAATTTATATTGGTGGAAATCTGACAATTTTTTCAATAAACCCTTTTTGTTTGATGAAATTTGGGTAAGAAAAATTTGTCAGACACAAGGGTGAACTTCTAAAAACTAAACAAATTTTCAAAAAAATGTATTTTGGGTTGACTTTCTAGGTTAGGAAATCCCAAACCAAATCCCGAATGGATATCCATTAATTATATTTTTTTATATTATTTATAATACATAATATTATATAATATGTATTATATATATGTATTATGTATTTGTAATACATAAATATATAATATTATGTATTATATATATATCATTATATAGTATATTATATATTATGTATTATGTATTATTATATTATATATTATTATATTATTATATTATATATTATATAATATATTTAATACATAGTATATATTATATATTTACTAATGTGCGGCCAATTCACAAGAGAGAGAGAGAGTGGTAGGAGAGAGGGTGGGAGGGGTGTGAGGGGTGGGAGAGGGTGGGAGGTGGGAGAGAGTGGGAGGATTGGAGAGGGTAGGAGGAGGTGAGTTGGGAGAGTGGGAAAGGGGTGGGGGGAGGGTGGGAGAGGAGGGTGAGAAATTATGTGAGGAGGGTGGTAGAGGTGGGAGAGAGGGTGGGAGAGGGTGGGAGAGGGTGGAAGAGGAGATGGGAGGGTGGGAGAGAGGGGCAAGAATGGCCAGGAGAGGGTGGGAGAGAGGGGTGGAAAGAGGGTGGGAGTGAGGTGGGAGAGGGGTGGGAGGTGTGGTATGGGGTGGGAGAGGGAGTGGGGAGAGGGTGGGAGAGAGTAGAGGGAGGGAGTGGGAGGTGGGAGGGTGGGAGGGTGGTAGAGAGTGGGAGGTTGGGGGAGGTGGGAGGAGGGTGGGAGAGAGTGGGAGAGGGTGGTGGGGAGGTGGGAGAGTTGGAGGTGGGAGAGGGAGGTGGGGGAGAGTGGGAGGAGAGAGGGTGGGGGAGAATGGGGAGAGTTGGAAGTGGGAGAGTGGGAGAGAGAGGGAACAGGAGAGGGTGGAAGAGGGTGAGAGAGAGTGGGAGAGAGGTTGGGAGAAGCTGGGAGAGGCTAGGAGAGAGTGGGAGAAAGTGTTGGAGAGGGTGGGAGAGATGTGGAGAGTGGGAGAAAGGGTGGGAGAAGGTGGGAGAGGGTGGTAGAGAGTTGGAGAGTGAGAGATAGTGGGAGAAAGGGTGGGAGAGGGTGTGAGGGAGGATGGGAGAGGGTGTGAGAGAGGGTGGGAGAGTGGGAGAGAGTGGGAGAGAGGGTGGGAGAGTGAGGAGGAGAGTGAGGAGAAGAGGTGGGAGAGAGCATTAGACTGGAGAGAGAGAATTGGGAGAGTGGGAGAGGGTGGGATAAGAGTGGGAGAGGGTGCAATAGGATGGGAGAGAATTGGTAGAGAGAGAGGTGGGAGAGGAAAAGAGTGGGAGAGAAGGTTGGAGAGATTGGGAGAGGTGGGAGAGAGTTGGAGGAGGTACAGGAGAGAGAGGGAGTAGGAGAGAGAATTAGGAGAAAGTTGGAAGGATAGAGGAGAGAGAGTGGGAGAGGGTGGAAGAGAGGGTGGAAAGAGAGAGTGAGTAGAAATAGTTGAGAAGAGTGGGAGAGAGTGGGAGAGAGAGGCTGGGAGGCTGGGAGAGGGTGTGAGAGAGAGTGGAAGAGTGGAAGAGAGGTTGGAGAGAGACTTGGAGAGTGGGAGAGAGGGAGTGGGGAGAGTGGGGAGAGTGCATAGGAGGTTGGGAAAGTGGGAAGAATATTTGGAGAGTGCACAGGAGAGAGTGGGAGAGTGTGGTAGAGATTGGAAGAGAGTTGTAGAGTGTTAGAGGGTGGGAGAGGCTGGGAGAGGGTGGAAGAGAGTGGGAGAGAGTTGGAGAGTGGGAGAGAGAGGGAGAGAGTGGGAGAGAGTTGGATAGTGGGAGAGAGTGGGAGAGAGTGTGGGAGAGGATGGGGAGTGGCAGAGTGATGGGCAAGGTCGTTGATGTCACAACTTGAATCATTTAGTGAATTATTTATTGAACTAGGTATGTGTCAGAGCTATATGTGATAAGGATGGTTGACACGGATTTTGGGGGGAGTTTTGCATTGTAAACAGTGACTTTAGGTATTGATTTGGCTCCTTTACGAGCTTTTAGGATCCCTTCAGGAGCTCTTAGGAGCTGAACTGTAGCGACTAATTCCTAAAGATTAATTCTATCTTATTTCATAAACTAAAGTTCTATTGACTTATTTCTAAATTCATTGGAATTGATTGAGATGGATTCATGGAGAAGACTAACATTTACTTTAATTCTTAATTTAAAATATGAAACCCAAATTAATTCTAGTTTGCTTTAAAATAAATCTATCTTAAGATTTGTTGGAAATTAAATGCTATTTTAAAAACATAAATGAGTTGCAAGGAAATGATAATTAATCTAGAAAACATAAACACTAATTTCCATGAATAGATTTCCAACGAATTTCAATTCCATATTTCCATAAGTTCCCATCAATTCTTCTAATTAAACTTAATAAATAATTACCAAACTTAATTACTTTGAACCACATCTAAATCTTATTAATCTAATAAACCTTATAAATATTCTAAAAAAATAATTTAACCATGATAAACTAAATTCAAGAGTGATTCAAATAGAAGTAACTATCTAGATTTAACATCCAATAGCTGAAAATGATTCAACAACTTATTATTTGAGAATTAACATCTAACACTTCAGATTTAATATCAATGAACATAAATAGCATAATTTAGCAAAATACCAACACAATATTCATCGCTTTGGTTGAGTAGGCCCTGCTCTTCCTTAGGTAAGATCCCTTAACATAGTGATTGAGTTAACTTCTTTCTTTCATTCAATTTTATCAAAGTGGGACACAAAACAAAGTGTTTCCATTGATTATAGAAAAAATGATTGAAAATTATATAACTCCTAATTAAAATTGAAACATGGATATTTATAAACATATCCTTATTGAATTCACAACATGGTGATTAACTTCCAAGATTCAATGTGTCTAACTAAAGATTAAAACAAAACTAAAGCAAAACTAAAACAGGACTAAAGTAGGACATAGAGAAATATGCCATATTGGTGTTGAAAGTAGAAGTTCCATAACCAAATACAAATAATCTGATTTGGACTTGAGTGATTCATCATCCAGCTGGGCCCATCAATGGCATGATTATTTCTTTTGATTAAACAGAGAGTTGAGCCACATCATCAATCTTTAAAATACCCTGTTTAAAACCCTTAGCGAAAGGATAGCAATTATGGAAGTAAAAGATCAATGCAACATAATTATCTCATTAATATCATCATAAAGTAACGCATCTAACATAAACCATTACTTCAAATATATCCACTAATTTAGCTAAAGATAAAGTAAAATAAGTAAATATGTTAATCTATAATCTACTGCCAGTCATGTAAATTAACAAAAATAACAAGTCTTTTAAACATAAAATAATTTATATGAAAGTTTTTTGAGTCTCTCATCATTTTCTTCCCCACTTGTTTTGGACCATTTGTAACACCCCTCCGTTTTGGATTTTTGGATCGGCAAGGTTCTTTGTATGTCTGATTATGCTTATGATGTGATTGTGAACTTAGTGATTATTTCATCATGAACTGTTTGGTGATGCACATGTTATATCATGATGCGACAACTGTGTCTGAACATGCTTGGACTTTGGAACTTGATTACTTGTGATCGTGATTGATTAAATGATGTGGAAGTTATATGTTGATGTGATGTTCTTTTATTCCGATGTTATCCTTATGGCATGATTTAGAATAACTTAGAAGATATCTAATTAAATGATGTTTTATGCTATTGATCATATCATTGATGTTAGATGCGTCAGTTAGAGATACTATATTGGTGAAGGGGACGGATTGTATCACTCTCTTGCGAGCGCCCTACAATTTCGAGATTCCCTCTTCATGGTGTGTTTGATCATAACATACATATATATTTTGCACGTTCGACATGTTCTTTGCTACAGGTTGGCAGGTACATGACATCGACTCCACCTGGCTTCACAGGTGTGAGCGTGTCCATTTACCAACGGTAATTGATTGGGAGATAGTAGCTAGGTTTTCCGAGTCAAGTCGTCACCCTAGTCATAGTGTGTTGTCGAGTTGTCATCGGGGTCAGTTGTTTTAACTTGGCCAGTTTCCCTCGAGTGTTTATTTAATTTCAAGTTTAAAGTTTATTAAATGACTTGCGTAGTTTAATTGATGATTAAATGTGTTTAGTTGCAATGTTGAAATGTGATTTATTTTATTGATTTATTTGATGAAATTAATAAAATAATTATTGGGTTATTGATTGATTTGATTAATTAATAAACTAGATTTAGTTTATTAATTAATTAGATTAATAGTGATGTATTAAACAAAATAGTGATTTTGGCGTTATTGTATACCTAAATTCAAATAAAATTGAAAATGGAAGTTATATTGAATATTTAGGATTTAATTAAAATCCTGTTTGAATAGTTACGATTAAATTAAAATAAATAAATAAAGGATAGTGTGTTTTAATTTTACTTTTGAAAATCATAGAGAAAATAAATTCTTTGCAATTTGAAATGCCCTTTGTTTTATGAGAAATTTGGAAAATGCATAAAGTTAGAATTAAAAATTTGAAATTGAGTTTTGAATTAAAAATTCAAAAATTGGTTTTATAAAATTAAAATTAGAAGTGGGAATTATGAATTAAAAATTTGAAGTGAGATTTATAAATTAAAAAAAATTATGAAATGGGTTTTAGAATTAAAATTTTGAAATTGAGATTTTGAATTAAAAACTTGAAATATTCCCATGTTTTTTAAATTATATTTTGGGTGAGTGGGAAAAATAGGGTTTTCTTTGACCAAATTAGAAAAAACCCTATTTTTTTGGAGAAAATGAGCTCTCATTATTTTTTGGGGGAATCTTGCATTTTTTTTGGGGGAGAGATCTTCTTCTTGGTGGTGGTTTGGTTTTGGTTTTGGGGAAGGAGATTGAAAGTTGCTGGAGGTGGATTTGAAGAGGTTCTTGAAAGCTCCATTCGAATATGCAAATCTTGGAGAAAAATCAGGTTTTTCATACTCTTACTTTGAATCATTTTGAAAATAGATTAAATCTTGTTATGAATGTTTTGAAATCTTTGTTGGCTGTGTGTAATCTTGGAAACATTGTTTGAAATCAATTTAAACTATGAAAATTTGTTTTAAAACAAGCAATAGATCTTGAAAAATGATTCAAATGAAAAGATTTGATCCCTTTTGACAATTTGGAGAAAACCCAGAATTTTTACCATGCTATTGTGTTTAAAATCTTTCCTTTTAACCTTCACCTCAAGAAAAATTTGCCCAATTTGGGCTGTGAGATGATATGTTTTTTTTATAAATGACCATTTATATTTTGCATATAAAATCAATGCAACTGAAAATTTTGTATTCAAAAGGTTGCTGTGTAAATTTAGGTCTGGTTTTTTTTTTTACCAGACCTAGGTTTTTTTTTTTCTTGTTTTATTTTCATTTTAAACCGAAATTGAAAAAAAAATATAATATTAAAATTATTATTTTTAGTTTTGTGGGGGCTGCCCACAGCCACCCCCCATCCGTGGATGGGGAGGGGCTGTAAGCAGCCACCATAGGGGCTGCGCCCCTGTGTGAGGCTGCGTAGCAGCCACACAGGGGTGCGTCCCCTGTTGCGGCTACAACGCAGCAAAGAAAAAAGGCTTTTAAGCCTTTGTTTTTTTTTATAAAACTTTAGTATATTTAAATTTAGTTTTAATAGTATTTATTTTATTTAGAAAATAATTTTATATTATATCTTATATTATAATATATAATATTATATATTTAATGTTTAATATTAAATATTAAATATTTAAATAATATTATATATATAATATTTAATATAATATGTCTATTTTAAATAATTTGCTAAATTAGTTGATTAATATTAAAATAGAATTGGGGTTTATAAAATAATAATAATGATATTTCATTGACGTTAAAATAATGTCAAATATTAAATAAAAATTTTATAATGATTATGTGGCTATTATAATGGAGGAAATTGATATTAAAATAAATAATTTGTTATATTGAAAACTTTAATTAGCTGAACTTAAATAGGTTTAAATAATTAGATAATTAAACGGATACATTTATAATTACATATTTATATATACATTTACATGTATATGTAATATATAGTTAAATTTGTGTATAAATTAGCGTATGATGTATATGTAAAGGCGAAAGTTATAATCACATGTTTTAATTAAAAGTTGGTTTTGTAATTAAATGACTTAATTATAAGTTGATTAAATGGGTTATTTTATAAAGATTATTTTAATCCTTATCCATAATTGAGCCAATAGAATTAAAGTATTAAGTTTAAAATTTCTCATTGGTGTCATGTGATTATTAGATAATTTAATGACTTTTTTTTTTAAAAAGTTGATGTTGATCATACGTTTTATTTAGAATATTGAATTCGATTATTTTATTTGTTTAATTCATGATGTAATATAGATTAAGTGATTAGAACTTAGTTAAATTATTGATGCGAATGTGAAATAAAGGCTAATTTTTTAAATCTAAATGCCTATTTATCAAAACATTCTAAGTATAGAAGACAATTGAGAAACTTAGAGACAATGAATAACCTAGTTCAATTAGGTGGTTTTAATCAATTAATTATGGGACAAAATTGAAGATTTTAGGATTCACGAATGATTCATTTAAATCAAAGGACTTTATTTGTCAAATGTTGTTTTATTGATAATTTGACTTTGATTAATTATAGGTTGATCAAGTAGAGTTGTATTATCAGTTTAAATTCTTTAATGTCAGCAAGAGGATTTACGTATATAATATTTAGTATAATTGATTGGAATATATTTGTGATCAAGAAGAGATGAGTTTTAGTTGATTGATTAATGCGAATTGAAAGAAAGATTGATTTATTTGATCTAAACGTCTACTTATCAAAACGTTCTAAATATAGAACATAGTGGTTAAACTTAGAAGTAACAAATGATTTAATGAATCATATGAGATTGAGTTGTTGACTTATTTCTATAAGAGTAATTTATTTAATCCAAATGTCTTACAAATCAAGTGGATTTACTTACAATATATGATTGTGAAACATAGAGTGATTGATTGGTTTAATTCCAGTTCGATGATGCTATTTATTAAAATGTCTTGATTTAGAATATGGCTATGAAATTTAGAGTAATTGAATGGTTGATATATATATGCCAACATCGTGAAAGGAAATGAGTTTATATTGGATCAATGCAAGTCATGAATACTGTGTTTGATTGGATTTAGGAAATCCGAACAATAGCTCACTTCATTGTCTGAAATGTTCTCTGTGGTTAATTGTTCGTCTTTGGTGTTGTGGAATTAGTGTGAATGTATTGAAAGTCTTCCAGATAGGATTTCTTTTATCGATATCAGTTGTGGCATGTGAGTCATCTTTGATGTGTTGTGGGGAAAAGTGCATAGTTACACCATGTCGTTTCGCCTAGTTTTCAAGTACGGGGATGTTTTATGCCTCCTTGGGAATAGGAGAGGGTCGTGTTTATGCATCCTTTGGATGGAGTCATATTTGGTATTTTGTTTACCTCCAGTGTTGGAGAGGGTTTTAACCTTTTTTTCCTCCAGTGTTTGGAGTGAGTTTCCTTGTTTGGTTACCTCCTTGGATTGGAGAGGTTGTGTTATCTGGTCACCTTTTGTGGTTAAAACCATGTGTTGTCTTAGGAGAGTGGCTTGTAATGGGCACCGGCGCACAAAGTGGTGCCAGGATAACCCTTTGCAAGTTGGTTAATTCAGCGATAACTAAATTAAAATTTTAGAAGCTTAGGTTGCATCAAACATTAAACAAGATAATTTGTGCCTCGCTCATGGGCCCAAGGTGTCACGCCCCGCCGTGCGAACCCAAAAGGAACTAATAACGACGGAACAATTTTTTTTAAAAAAAGAATATAATAACATACTTAAGTATTATAACATAACAATGTATTATGAGGCACAACTAGTTCTAATGGGGTACACAAAGTGACATGACTACACTAACCCATAACAACGATAATAAGATAACAATAATTAATCTATTACATAAATCTATTCATTCCCATTTCATCATTTGAAATATCTATCAACTATATCCATATTAACAACATATGCACATATGACAATTCATGGAATTATAAAGATATAAAGTGTTACATATTTCGATAGATACAACTCAACATAACCAACTATAACAATTGATCCTGAATAAATACATGGCTTGAATATACATTACATCCAAATGATAGTAGGATACAACTGTCAGAAAATACATCTCAACAACCATATATACAATTTACAGCAAAGTCATCCCAACACATGTGGGAGATAATACAACAACAATGAATTGCATCCCAAGTATGTACATCTATCAGGTACAAAGAATTACTGGATCACCAACATCCTCCAAAAACCTGCAATAAAAATACATCTACAACTAAAAAGGGAAACCCAACGGGGTGCGAAGCACGTTCCACCCAACCACCCCCGTGTTGAGAGTAGACAAGGAAGGGTCCCCAACCAAGCACGCCTAACAAAAACAAAGACTAACTCCAAATAGACAACTTAACATCAAAGACCACTTAGAAACTCAACAATGACAAAATCAAAGGCACAACAACAAACCACTTCAGAACATAACAACAAGTCATAATCACAACATCAATGAAACTCAAGACATAATATCAAAGACTACTTCTAACAACAACCCAGGAGAAATCAATAAATCACTTAACCACAACAGCCACAATATCACTTACATCTACAATCACAAAGTCACTTAACAACTACAAACACAATATCACTTAACACGAGGTTACAATGCTTCCAGAGAACAAAGATCATGTACATCGCACAATAACTGATTAACTGTCGACATAGGAAGAGTGTCATGCATAAATTTCCATGAGTTACCCTGGCTCAACCTTCCTAGGCCACCGGACCCCCATCCTGGGTTACCCTGGCTTGCCTCTACGGGCTGCCGGACCCTCACGCAAAACTATGCATCCCATCTCATCTCGAGCCTTATCATCGACTTGCTTCATGAGAGAGATATTCTTTATCTTTATTAGTGTGAAAGAACCCCATTAATTCTTTTAGATTATCACTTAATTAAACTCTAGGTAGGTTACCCTGGCACCCCTTTGTGTGTCGGACCCCCACAAAGAGCCACTCTCCTATCGACAACACAACAAAGTACAATACCACAATAGTAACTAGACAACATAATCCTCCCCAATCCAAGGAGAAAATAAAACAAGGAACTCACTCCGAACACTGGAGGAACCAAATATGGAAACAAACTCCTTCCAAAGGAGGTACAAATCTCGTTACCCACTCCTGTTTCCCAGGAGGCACAAATCCCCATTCGTGGAAACCGGGTACAACATCATAGTACAATACATCAAGGCGATTCACAAAATGAACCTCTACACATAACATCCCACTCAAGAAAACTTCTCTGGAAGACTTACATAGACCCTTAACCCCATTTGCCAGACACGGAGAATAAAAGAAACATGAAAGAAAACATTCCATTTTTGGAAGCCCTTAACAAAAAAAAAACTTAAACTCTTACGAAAGGTAAAGTAACCTAAGGCTTTCCCATATGACACAAAAGCACTCTGAAGAAAATGCCACAGTAGAATTAACGAATAATTTCAAGAATCACAATTACGTTTAATCAAATCCATAAAAAAATAAATTACAATGAATGATAAATTTCACCCAATAACTCAATCAATCACACGAGAACACTCGTTTCAACACAGCACAATAAATTTATTTCCAGTTTCCTAATTAACTATAATATTGCAAAATATTAAAACATAATCACAATATATAAATAAATCTCTTTTATATATATATAAATATACAAAATAAATTAAATAAATAAAAACTATATTTAAAATCATTCTATAAGATTATCATTTATACCCTATTTTGTTTTAAAGAAAATTATAATTTTAAAACAAATATCCAACCCCCTCTATATAACAATAATCAATTAATAAAACTAGTAAAGTCACATTACAAAAATTATTATACGAAACAAATTCGAATTAACTCTCATTTAAGTAATATATAATTAAAAAAAATTGATTAAATCTCAACAAATAAATAAATATATATATATATATATATTAAATAATATATATTAAATATATATTAAATAATATATAATATATATATATTTAAATAAACTAAATATTAATAAAAACAACACACATTAAATAAAATTAATTAAATAAAAACCGAATTTAATAAAGCATTTTAAATTAAATAAAAATAAAAATAAACAACAATCAAAAACTTTAGGTGGGGCCGAACCTCCACACAGGCAGAGGTACTACATACCTCCCCCTGTGGGGAGGCCGCAGTCCCCACGGACTGCGCCAGCAGCCTCGGCTGATGTGTGCAGCCGTGGTGGGCTGCGCCCTGCCCAATACAGGGCCGTGGGTGGTACCCACCCCTGTGGTAACTTTATAAGAAAATAATTTTTATTTATTTATTATTTTTTTTATATGATTTATAACTTTGCTATTAAATATTTCATTCACAGAAATTCCAGTCCGCGAAAATCCGTGGCGTACAGAGATAAAATTATTTATTTTCATAAATATTCATGCGACACAATTTACAAAGAAAATAATATGAATGTACACACACACACACACACACACACACGCACACACACACACACACACACACACATATATAAAGAATCCACAAATTACTTTACACAGAAATTTTAAAATCTAATATATATAAATATTTTTTTTTAAATAACAATGTATATATATACAGAGAACCACTATTTATTTGAAAAATATATTCAATTAACACAAACAGAATTTTATATATATTTATATAGATAATAAGAGATTCTGCACAATAAAATATATACATGGGTTTTCAAAAGATTCAATATAAATCTTGACATGAAAAACTATCCATCACGAATACAATATGGTTTTCTTTTCAATGATTCCATAATTAAATTTTTATTGAAGAATTTCAAACAAGGTTTTCACTACAGAGAAACACAAATGTTTATACAAACTAATTCTAATAACAGGAAATTCGTTTTAAAACATAAGGAGAAATTAATCTTTCAGCATTAATTCTAATAACACAAATTTTCACTTTTAATTAATTAAACCACTTTTAATTTATCATATATTTAATTTTAACATTTTTCTAACTCTCAATTAAATCAAATAACAAGGCAACATTAATTAATTATTTTATGAGATACGATTAATTAATTAAACACTAACCAAGAATAAAATAAATACTCAACAGTGAAACTACATACAAGACAAAGACAACTTCAGTCATAACACAACGACTCACAACAGACAACGGACTTGGGACGGGGACACTTCCAAGCCTACTCCCTTTTTCAACATTTTACCCATTGGGTTAATTTATTGCTCGCCCTGTCATGTCGAAGCAAGTGGAATCGAGACTTATTTCTGCAATCCTGCATCCAAATAAACGTCAAGTAGCGCATGTACATATATATATATAATCAACATCCTATCATGAGAAGGAATTGCAGTGTAGCAGGGCACTCGTGAACGAGTGATGCTACATTGTCCTCTCACCTAATCTATTCTAACAATTATATTATCAATGATGAACTAACATTTCTAACCAAATTGATCATAAGATAATTGATTACTTAACTACTGCATCATAACTAATTATTAACCATTGCATCATAAAATAATACTGAATTAAATAACATCACCATAGAATCATCACATTGGCATATAAACATTAATGACGAATTATTTGAATAAACAATAATCCAAATCAACACACAGAGTATCATAAATCATACTAAGAATGTCACATGCAACAATTAACTAAACTACACATCCTCACACACCAAGTCGGTGAATGAATCACCAACACAAATTAGTATCATGCTAATGCACAAGAGAAACCATTAGTAGCAAATAGTATCAAAAATATGGGGGTATTACATCCTCCCCCCCTAGAATATGGCTTACTCCTGGAAGCCAGTAACTATATATATATATATATAATAGATAAGATTAAGCATACAACAACCACAGAGAGAACACGCCACAAATCTCTATAACTAACCACATATTCATTCATTTCCTATTACCATATTCCATAATTCATACCACATAACACGCAAAAGCAACTTCAAACCCACATAGGGTCAATCAAGCAATCGCTTGCACAATGAGGTAAAGCACAAGAAGACATACAAGGGTGGACATAACAACAAAGCTGGTTGTCATCCACCACACACAACACACAAAATTCACACACAACACAATTGTCCATAATGCATTCTTCTAGTAGGAAGGATATCAGTGCATTGTACACTACACCGAGGGTCCTATCCCTTCCACTAGTTTCCTGCGTCATTGGACCTACACCATGTAACAACTTCTGGGTAGCCAAGTCAGACCAACCCAAAAAGGAAAACATAAACTAATGAACAAAGCACCTAGGTCAATGCCATGACTCATAATGCCTGGAGTATTACCTACGCAACTAACAACTTAATGGGTCCACATTATCCCAGAGCGGCCAGTGTTTAAACTTAGGCTCTGATACCAAGCTGTCACGCCCTGCTGTGCGAACCCCAAAGGAACTAATAACAACGGAACAATTTTTTTTTTAAAAAAAGAATATAATAACATACTTAAGTATTATAACATAACAATGTATTACGAGGCACAACTAGTTCCAATGGGGTACACGAAGTGACATGACTACACTAACCCATAACAATGATAATAAGATAACAATAATTAATCTATTACGTAAATCTATTCATTCCCATTTCATCATTTGAAATATCTATCAACTATATCCATATTAATAACATATACACATATGACAATTCATGGAATTATAAAGATATAAAGTGTTACATATTTTGATAGATACAACTCAACATAACCAACTATAACAATTGATCCTGAATAAATACATGGCTTGAATATACATTACATCCAAATGATAGTAGGATACAACTGTCAGAAAATACATCTCAACAACCATATATACAATTTACAACAAAGTCATCCCAACACATGTGGGAGATAATACAACAACAATGAATTGCATCCCAAGTATGTACATCTATCAGGTACAAAGAATTACTGGATCACCAACATCCTCCAAAAACCTGCAATAAAAATACATCTGCAACTAAAAAGGGAAACCCAACGGGGTGCAAAGCACGTTCCACCCAACCACCCCCGTGTTGAGAGTAGAAAGGAAGGGTCCCCGACCAAGCACGCCTAACAAAAAAAAGACTAACTCCAAATAGACAACTTAGCATCAAAGACCACTTAGAAATCAACAACAACAAAATCAAAGGCACAACAACAAACCACTTCAGAACATAACAACAAGTCATAATCACAACATCAATGAAACTCAAGACATAATATCAAAGACTACTTCTAACAACAACCCAGGAGAAATCAATAAATCACTTAATCACAACAGCCACAATATCACTTACATCTACAATCACAAAGTCACTTAACAACTACAAACATAATATCACTTAACACGAGGTTACAATGCTTCCAGAGAACAAAGATCATGTACATCGCACAATAACTGATTAACTGTCGACATAGGAAGAGTGTCATGCATAAATTTCCATGAGTTACCCTGGCTCAACCTTCCTAGGCTACCGGACCCCCATCCTGGGTTACCCTAGCTTGCCTCTACCGGCCGCCGGACCCTCACGCAAAACTATGCGTCCCATCTCATCTCAAGCCTTATCATCCACTTGCTTCACGAGAGAGATATTCTTTATCTTTATTAGTGTGAAAGAACCCCATTAATTCTTTTAGATTATCACTTAATTAAACTCTAGGTAGGTTACCCTGGCACCCCTTTGTGTGCCGGACCCCCACAAAGAGCCACTCTCCTATTGACAACACAACAAAGTACAATACCACAATAGTAACTAGACAACATAATCCTCCCCAATCCAAGGAGAAAATAAAACAAGGAACTCACTCCGAATACTGGAGGAACCAAATATGGAAACACATTCCTTCCAAAGGAGGTACAAATCTCATTACCCACTCCTGTTTCCCAGGAGGTACAAATCCCCGTTCGTGGAAACCGGGTACCATCATAGTACAACATCCTCAAAATGAACCTCTACACCACATCCCACTCAAGAAAACTTCCAAACACATAGACCCCCCCATTGCAAAAATTAAACATTCCATTTTTGGAAGCCCTTAACAAAAAAAAAACTTAAACTCTTACGAAAGGTAAAGTAACCTAAGGCTTTCCCATACGACACAAAATCACTATGAAGAAAATGCCACAGTAGAATTAACGAATAATTTCAAGAATCACAATTACGTTTAATCAAATCCATAAAAAAATAAATTACAATGAATGATAAATTTCACCCAATAACTCAATCAATCACACGAGAACACTCGTTTCAGCACAACACAATAAATTTATTTCCAGTTTCCTAATTAATTATAATATTGCAAAATATTAAAACATAATCACAATATATAAATAAATCTCTTTTATATATATATAAATATACAAAATAAATTAAATAAATAAAAACTATATTTAAAATCATTCTATAAGATTATCATTTATACCCTATTTTGTTTTAAAGAAAATTATAATTTTAAAACAAATATCCAACCCCCTCTATATAACAATAATCAATTAATAAAACTAGTAAAGTCACATTACAAAAATTATTATACGAAACAAATTCGAATTAACTCTCATTTAAGTAATATATAATTAATTTTTTTTTGAATTAAATCTCAACAAATAAATAAATATATATATATATATATATTAAATAATATATATTAAATATATATTAAATAATATATAATATATATATATATATTTATATATTTAAATAAACTAAATATTAATAAAAACAACACACATTAAATAAAATTAATTAAATAAAAACCGAATTTAATAAAGCATTTTAAATTAAATAAAAATAAAAATAAACAACAATCAAAAACTTTAGGTGGGGCCGACCCTCCACACAGGCGGAGGTACTACGTACCTCCCCCTGTGGGGAGGCCGCAATCCCCACAGACTGCGCCATCGGCTGCTGTGTGCAGGATACACACCCCTGTGGTAACTTTATAAAAAAATAATTTTTATTTATTTATTATTTTTTTTATATGATTTATAACTTTGCTATTAAATATTTCATTCACAGAAATTCCAGTGAGCGAAAATCCGTGGCGTACAGAGATAAAATTATTATAAATATTCATGAAGAAAATAATTGAACATACACACACATATATATACAAAGAATCCACAAATTACTTTACAGAGAAATTTTAAAATCTAATATATATAAATATAAATAACAATGTATATATATACAGAGAACCACTATTTATCTGAAAAATATATTCAATTAACACAAACAGAAATTTATATATATTTATATAGATAATAAGAGATTCTGCACAATAAAATATATACATGGGTTTTCAAAAGATTCAATATAAATCTTGACATGAAAAACTATCCATCACGAATACAATATGGTTTTCTTTTCAATGATTCCATAATTAAATTTTTATTGAAGAATTTCAAACAAGGTTTTCACTACAAAGAAACACAAATGTTTATACAAACTAATTCTAATAACAGGAAATTTGTTTTAAAACATAAGGAGAAATTAATCTTTCAGCATGACAGTCAAAAATTTATTATAGAAGAGTAAATCAAAAGAGAAATAATGAACTTGAAAGGAACCTGAAACCCTTCGTTTGATGAAGAATCCTTCTGAATCCTCCTCACGACTTTCTGCCTTCAACTCTTCTCTTGATCTTCCACCTCCAACGTTCTTCTAAACAATCTTTTCTTTTCAAACTCACAATAATTTTACCCAGAAAACCCTCAAAAACTCAAAACTATCTTTCTTATTTTTTTTCTTTTTAGATCCCCAAAAACAACAGAGCCAAAACTTGTGTGAATAATTCCCTTCATAAAAATAATAAATCACTAATTAAAATCAATAAATCTTTTTCTGCTTTCTTTTCCAAAAAGCCTCCTTCCTTATTGGTCCTTTTTCAGCTTTTAAAAGCTCACACTTATCTAAAATTTTAATTGAAATAATTTATTTAATTTAGATATTATCTTCACATAATTCTCTAATTTAATATTAATAAAAAATAATATTTAATTACTCTCAACAGTATTAATTTAATTATAATTATTTTCACTTTTAATTAATTAAATCACTTTTAATTTATCATATATTTAATTTTAACATTTTTCTAACTCTCAATTAAATCAAATAACAAGGCAACATTAATTAATTATTTTATGAAATACGATTAATTAATTAAACACTAACCAAGAATAAAATAAATACTCAACAGTGAAACTACATACAAGACAAAGACAACTTCAGTCATAACACAACGACTCACAACAGACAACGGACTTGGGACGGGGACACTTCCAAGCCTACTCCCTTTTTCAACATTTTACCCATTGGATTAATTTATTGCTCGCCCTGTCCTGTCGAAGCAAGTGGAATCGAGACTTATTTCTGCAATCCTGCATCCAAATAAATGTCAAGTAGCACATGTATATATATATAATCAACATCCTATCATGAGAAGGAATTGCAGTGTAGCAGGGCACTCGTGAATGAGTGATGCTACATTGTCCTCTCACCTAATCTATTCTAACAATTATATTATCAATGATGAACTAACATTTCTAACCCAATTGATCATAAGATGATTGATTACTTAACTACTACATCATAACTAATTATTAACCATTGCATCATAAAATAATACTGAATTAAATAACATCACCATATAATCATCACATTGGCATATAAACATTAATGACAAATCATTTGAATAAACAATAATCCAAATCAACACACAGAGTATCATAAATCATACTAAGAATGTCACATGCAACAATTAACTAAACTACGCATCCGCACACACCAAGTCGGTGAATGAATCACCAACACAAATCAGTATCATGCTAACGCACAAGAGAAACCATTAGTAGCAAATAGTATCAAAAATATGGGGGTATTACACAAGGGCTAGTTCGAGACTTGGGATGAGACGGGAGGGCCTGGAATGGCAAGATCATCTATCTCATCTTCACGAGAGGTATTTGGTTCCGCAGGAGTAAGCATGGGTGCCGGGAATGCGGTAGAGGCTACTAGGATAACCCGTGGAGTGGGGGCCGGGGCCTAGGAAGATTCCTAGAGGATATCCCTTGACGAACTATGCGATGACACTCTTCCTAAGTCAGCAGTTTGTATTTGATATTTGTGACACTCTTAATCTATTCTTTGTCTGGAAGTAATGTAACCAATGTTGGTGTTGTGAGAGTCATACCTTGAGTTGTACGTATGACCGTTCAGTCATGTGATGTGGTACTTGTATTTATTTCGTATCAGTTTTGTGTAGCCTGTGTCTAGTGGTAGATGGTCTTGTGTAGGAATACCTTGTTACTATCTCCTAGCACGGAGGGAGTGAAACCTTTTGGATTCCACGTGGTCGGGTGGTGTGCATCTTAATTTGTTGGTCCTTCTTCTTGTTCATGTGGTCATGATTTCCAGTTGAAGAGCTCGTGGGGATCAGTTTCTTCTCATGCCTTGTTCTCTCAGTTCTTATTGTATTTTATTACCCCTCAGTTGTTATCGAGGTGGCATTTTTAATATGTAATCATTTTGTTGGAATTTACCTCATTCAGGGAATGGGTGTTGTAATCTTATTGTTTAAATATTGTTAATTGAAATCTTTTGGTAGTTCTTATCCTTTATTGTAAGTTATCTTGTATGGAATGTATGTTGTCTCATTTCCTTAAGTGTTTAAGGTTTCGGTCTATTTTAATGGTTGTTGTTGTTTGGGTTCTAAAGTAATCTTTGTCTCGTGGCCTTAGAGGTTGTTGCCAATGTGTATTCATCTTACATGTTTTTGTACTTAAGAAAAAATTAAAAAAAATGGTGCATTTAAGTAGTGAATTGCAACTTCCTCTAGGGTTGCGTGGCGGGCCATTACACATGGTATCAGAGCCTAGGTTTAAACATTGGGAACTCTTGGATTATGTTGGACCCATTATGTTGTAAGTTGTGTAGGTTTATACTCTGGGCACTATGAGCCCATTGTATTGACCTAGTTGTTTTCTCTTTCGTGTTGTTTTCCTTTTGGGTTGATTTCTTTTGTTTGCCTAGAAGTTGTTGTGAGATGGTATAGGTCCAACGGTGTAGGAAGCCAGTGGAAAGGATAGGACCCTCGGTGTAGTGCGCAATGCACCGATATCCCTTCTACTGGAAGAATGCATTATGGACAATTGTGTAGTGTGTGTTTTGGTGTGTGTTATGTGTGTGGTGGAAGACAACCAGTTTTGTTGATTATTTCTGCCCTTTGCATGTCTTGTTGATGAATGCTTTGTGAGAATTGGTTAGGTCGTGAACCTACCAAGAAGTGTGTTTTGATTGATCTCCCTTTTGATGTACTTTTGTTGTGTAAAGAAGATGACCCTTGAGTGCTTCTTGAGTGTAGATTGTAATGTGTTGATTGGGTGTGTCCCAAGTACTTGTTGGGGTGAGATAGTCATAGGACCTCTTGCCTTGAGTGCCTTAGTATGGAGTTTCTGAGGGTGGAATTTTCCAACCTTGTCTTGTGTTGTGGAGGAATGATGCTCCTAGTTTTAAAGCTCTCTTTGACCTTGAGGGTATCAAGGAATCCCTTGGGTGTGTATTCTCTTTTGGAGTTTTTTTGTTTCCTTCTCCATGCAAGTATCGATGCATGTTTGCTTGTACTTTATCTCTTGGTACAAGTGATTGCGTGATTGACCCTTATGTGGTGTTGGAGTGCTTTTTCATGTTATATTAAATAGAGAATTATGAAATATGAAATAGGAAAGGAATGAATATGTTGTTAATTATAGAGATTTGTGCATGCTCTCATGTGGTTGATGCATTGTGTGAAAGTGCGTGTGTGATTATGAAACCATGATTACATTCGTACCTATATTAGATCTGTAAATATCTTGTCTTCTCTCTCTCGTTCTATTGGGTCAACGAAGATGCATGTCCTTTAGTGTGTGGGGTATTAACAACTAGGATATGTTGTACCTTATGAGAAATGTTTATATATTCATGAAGGATTGTTTTATTAGAATCAAACCTTGGGTAAAGGACCTAAGTCCCCAAGTTGCATTCATAATTATGGAAAAGGGTACAATATGAATAGAAAAATCGTGTTGTAGTAAGTAAAAGTTTAGAGAGATGAAACTAGTGAAACAACTGCATGTTAAGGATAAATGCATTATAGGTGCATATGTTGTTGGTGAGACCTATAGTCCCCAGCTTTATTGTTGAGTCTTAAGAGATCATATAGACGTTAAACTATTGTACCTAGATTCAAAATGCAAGAGTTAGATGAACGTTGAAATGATAATGTTGCACACCTTGCCTTGAGTAAACATTGAAATGATATTACATTAGGTGTGGCTCTATGATGATTCTTGAAGATGTGTATTGGTGCATAGGGAACTATGTATGTTAAATCTATGGTTATGTGATTTGGAGATTTGATGGTGGGATGCTTCGCCATGATTGAATGTATAGGTTGATAGTGTATTAGTTGGCTTTGAGGGAGTGCTATCCCTATTCTTGTTTGTAGGCTTCCAGGAGTAAGCCTAACCCTTGGAGGGGAGGATGTAACACCCCTCCATTTTGGATTTTTGGATTGGCAAGGTTCTTTGTATGTCTGATTATGCTTATGATGTGATTGTGAACTTAGTGATTATTTCATCATGAACTGTTTGGTGATGCACATGTTATATCATGATGCGACAACTATGTCTGAACATGCTTGGACTTTGGAACTTGATTACTTGTGATCGTGATTGATTAAATGATGTGGAAGTTATATGTTGATGTGATGTTCTTTTATTCTGATGTTATCCTTATGGCATGATTTAGAATAACTTAGAAGATATCTAATTAAATGATGTTTTATGATATTGATCATATCATTGATGTTAGATGCGTCAATTAGAGATACTATATTGGTGAAGGGGACGGATTGTATCACTCGCTTGCGAGCGCCCTACAATTTCGAGATTCCCTCTTCATGGTGTGTTTGATCATAACATACATATATATTTTGCACGTTCGACATGTTCTTTGCTGCAGGTTGGCAGGTACATGACATCGACTCTACCTGGCTTCACAGGTGTGAGCGTGTCCATTTACCAACGGTAATTGATTGGGAGATAGTAGCTAGGTTTTTGAGTCAAGTCATCACCCTAGTCATAGAGTGTTGTCGAGTTGTCGTGGGGTCAGTTGTTTTAACTTGGCCAGTTTCCCCTTGAGTGTTTATTTAATTTCAAGTTTAAAGTTTATTAAATGACTTGCGTAGTTTAATTGATGATTAAATGTGTTTAGTTGCAATGTTGAAATGTGATTTATTTTATTGATTTATTTGATGAAATTAATAAAATAATTATTGGGTTATTGATTGATTTGATTAATTAATAAACTAGGTTTAGTTTATTAATTAATTAGATTAATAGTGATGTATTAAACAAAATAGTGATTTTGGCGTTATTGTATACCTAAATTCAAATAAAATTGAAAATGGAAGTTATATTGAATATTTAGGATTTAATTAAAATCCTATTTGAATAGTTACGATTAAATTAAAATAAATAAATAAAGGATAGTGTGTTTTAATTTTACTTTTGAAAATCATAGAGAAAATAAATTCTTTGCAATTTGAAATGCCCTTTGTTTTATGAGAAATTTGGAAAATGCATAAAGTTAGAATTAAAAATTTGAAATTGAGTTTTGAATTAAAAATTCAAAAATTGGTTTTATAAAATTAAAATTAGAAGTGGGAATTATGAATTAAAAATTTGAAGTGAGATTTATAAATTAAAAAAAATTATGAAATGGGTTTTAGAATTAAAAATTTGAAATTGGATTTTGAATTAAAAACTTGAAATATTCCCATGCTTTTAAATTATATTTTGGGTGAGTGGGAAAAATAGGGTTTTCTTTGACCAAATTAGAAAAAACCCTATTTTTTTGGAGAAAATGAGCTCTCATTATTTTTTGGGGGAATCTTGCAATTTTTTGGGGGGAGATCTTCTTCTTAGTGGTGGTTTGGTTTTGGTTTTGGGGAAGGAGATTGAAAGTTGCTAGAGGTGGATTTGAAGAGGTTCTTGAAAGCTCCATTCGAATATGCAAATCTTGGAGAAAAATCAGGTTTTTCATACTCTTACTTTGAATCATTTTGAAAATAGATTAAATCTTGTTATGAATGTTTTGAAATCTTTGTTGGCTGTGTGTAATCTTGGAAACATTGTTTGAAATCAATTTAAACTATGAAAATTAATTTTAAAACAAGCAATAGATCTTCAAAAATGATTCAAATGAAAAGATTTGATCCCTTTTGACAATTTGGAGAAAACCCAGAATTTTTACCATGCTATTGTGTTTAAAATCTTTCCTTTTAACCTTCACCTCAAGAAAAATTTGCCCAATTTGGGCTGTGAGATGATATGTTTTTTTTATAAATGACCATTTATATTTTGCATATAAAATCAATGCAACTGGAAATTTTGTATTCAAAAGGTTGCTGTGTAAATTTAGGTCTGGTTTTTTTTTTTACCAGACCTAGGTTTTTTTTTTTCTTGTTTTATTTTCATTTTAAACCGAAATTGAAAAAAAAATATAATATTAAAATTATTATTTTTAGTTTTGTGGGGGCTGCCCACAGCCACCCCCCATCCGTGGATGGGGAGGGGCTGTAAGCAGCCACCATAGGGGCTGCGCCCCTGTGTGAGGCTGCGTAGCAGCCACACAGGGGTGCGTCCCCTGTTGCGGCTACAACGCAGCAAAGAAAAAAGGCTTTTAAGCCTTTGTTTTTTTTTATAAAACTTTAGTATATTTAAATTTAGTTTTAATAGTATTTATTTTATTTAGAAAATAATTTTATATTATATCTTATATTATAATATATAATATTATATATTTAATGTTTAATATTAAATATTAAATATTTAAATAATATTATATATATAATATTTAATATAATATGTCTATTTTAAATAATTTGCTAAATTAGTTGATTAATATTAAAATAGAATTGGGGTTTATAAAATAATAATAATGATATTTCATTGACGTTAAAATAATGTCAAATATTAAATAAAAATTTTATAATGATTATGTGGCTATTATAATGGAGGAAATTGATATTAAAATAAATAATTTGTTATATTGAAAACTTTAATTAGTTGAACTTAAATAGGTTTAATTAATTAGATAATTAAACAGATACATTTATAATTACATATTTATATATACATTTACATGTATATGTAATATATAGTTAAATTTGTGTATAAATTAGCGTATGATGTATATGTAAAGGCAAAAGTTATAATCACATGTTTTAATTAAAAGTTGGTTTTGTAATTAAATGACTTAATTATAAGTTGATTAAATGGGTTATTTTATAAAGATTATTTTAATCCTTATCCATAATTGAGCCAATAGAATTAAAGTATTAAGTTTAAAATTTCTCATTGGTGTCATGTGATTATTAGATAATTTAATGACTTTTTTTTTTAAAAGTTGATGTTGATCATACGTTTTATTTAGAATATTGAATTCGATTATTTTATTTGTTTAATTCATGATGTAATATAGATTAAGTGATTAGAACTTAGTTAAATTATTGATGTGAATGTGAAATAAAGGCTAATTTATTAAATCTAAATGCCTATTTATCAAAACATTCTAAGTATAGAAGACAATTGAGAAACTTAGAGACAATGAATAACCTAGTTCAATCAGGTGGTTTTAATCAATTAATTATGGGACAAAATTGAAGAGTTTAGGATTCACGAATGATTCATTTAAATCAAAGGACTTTATTTGTCAAATGTTGTTTTATTGATAATTTGACTTTGATTAATTATAGGTTGATCAAGTAGAGTTGTATTATCGGTTTAAATTCTTTAATGTCATCAAGAGGATTTACGTATATAATATTTAGTATAATTGATTGGAATATATTTGTGATCAAGAAGAGATGAGTTTTAGTTGATTTATTAATGCGAATTGAAAGAAAGACTGATTTATTTGATCTAAACGTCTACTTATCAAAACATTCTAAATATAGAACACAGTGGTTAAACTTAGAAGTAATGAATGATTTAATGAATCATATGAGATTGAGTTGTTGAATTATTGCTATAAGAGTAATTTATTTAATCCAAATGTCTTACAAATCAAGTGGATTTACTTACAATATATGATTGTGAAACATAGAGTGATTGATTGGTTTAATTCCAGTTCGATGATGCTATTTATTAAAATGTCTTGATTTAGAATATGGCTATGAAATTTAGAGTAATTGAATGGTTGATATATATATGCCAACATCGTGAAAGGAAATGAGTTTATATTGGATCAATGCAAGTCATGAATACTGTGTTTGATTGGATTTAGGAAATCCGAACAGTAGCTCACTTCATTGTCTGAAATGTTCTCAGTGGTTAATTGTTCGTCTTTGGTGTTGTGGAATTAGTGTGAATGTATTGAAAGTCTTCCAGATAGGATTTCTTTTATCGATATCGGTTGTGGTATGTGAGTCGTCTTTGATGTGTTGTGGGGAAAAGTGCATAGTTACACCATGTCGTTTCGCCCGGTTTTCAAGTACGGGGATGTTTTATGCCTCCTTGGGAATAGGAGAGGGTCGTGTTTATGCATCCTTTGGATGGAGTCGTATTTGGTATTTTGTTTACCTCCAGTGTTGAAGAGGGTTTTAACCTTGTTTTCCTCTAGTGTTTGGAGTGAGTTTCCTTGTTTGGTTACCTCCTTGGATTGGAGAGGTCGTGTTATCTGGTCACCTTTTGTTGTTATAACCATGTGTTGTCTTAGGAGAGTGGCTTGTAATGGGCACCAGTGCACAAAGTGGTGCTAGGATAACCCTTTGCAAGTTGGTTAATTCAGCGATAACTAAATTAAACTTTTAGAAGCTTAGGTTGCATCAAACATTAAACAAGATAATTTGTGCCTCGCTCATGGGCCCAAGGGCTAGTTCGAGACTTGGGATGAGACGGGAGGGCCTGGAATGGCAAGATCATTTATCTCATCTTCACGAGAGGTATTTGGTTCCGCAGGAGTAAGCATGGGTGCCGGGAATGTGGTAGAGGCTACCAGGATAACCTGTGGAATGGGGGCTGGGGCCTAGGAAGATTCCTAGAGGATATCCCTTGACGAACTATGGGATGACACTCTTCCTAAGTTAGCAGTTTGTATTTGATATTTGTGACACTCTTAATCTATTCTTTGTCTGGAAGCAATGTAACCAATGTTGGTGTTGTGAGAGTCATACCTTGAGTTGTACGTATGACCGTTCAGTCATGTGATGTGGTACTTGTATTTATTTTGTATCAGTTTTGTGTAGCCTGTGTCTAGTGGTAGATGGTCTTGTGTAGGAATACCTTGTTACTATCTCCTAGCACAGAGGGAGTGGAACCTTTTGGATTCCACGTGGTCGGGTGGCGTGCATCTTAATCTGTTGGTTCTTCTTCTTGTTCATGTGGTCGTGATTTACAGTTGAAGAGCTCGTGGGGATCAGTTTCTTCTCATGCCTTGTTCTCTTAGTTCTTATTGTATTTTATTACCCCTCAGTTGTTATCGAGGTGGCATTTGTAATATGTAATCATTTTGTTGGAATTTACCTCATTCGGGGAATGAGTGTTGTAATCTTATTGTTTAAATATTGTTAATTGAAATCTTTTGGTATTTCTTATCCTTCATTGTAAGTTATCTTGTATGGAATGTATGTTGTCTCATTTCCTTAAGTGTTTAAGGTTTCGGTTTATTTTAATGGTTGTTGTTGTTTGGGTTCTAAAGTAATCTTTGTCTCGTGGCCTTAGAGGTTGTTGGCAATGTGTATTCATCTTACATGTTTTTGTACTTAAAAAAAAAAATTGGTGCATTTAAGTAGTGAATTGCAACTTCCTCTAGGGTTACGTGGCGGGGCATTACACCATTTCCTCATGGTTCCTCATCAAGAATTATGGTAGTGTCCTTTTCCTTATTTAGTGCCTCCATCCAAATGCAACATTCAAACACTCCTTCCTTGTACTCGTGTGGCAATCTTATATTGAGTGCAAAGCCATGGTTTTGTCTCAACTTTTCAAAACATGGTCTTAACACTCCCTCAAGTACATTGGCTGATTATTTGAGCTTTGGAGTGGGCATAATGATAATTGGCATTCTGAATCTCATGTTGACCTAGAATTCTTTCTGTTGCTCAATCAAAGTGATCACATGTCTAATTCTTATCAAACTACATCTGATATTGTTAGGAATTATTGGTTCTCTTCTTCTAACTGACTCAAGAATGAGTTGATATCTTTCTTCATAGGATTGTATTGCCAATGGGGGAAGTGTTCCCTCTATATTCCAGAATGCAGAAATACTATTGAGCAAGTTTGAAACATAAGAGGATTAATGTGATTGAGCCTTACCACTGATCTTACTACTTTGATATATTTCTTTGGATGATGCATTTTGGGCCTCATTGGTAAGCCATACCTTCTATGAGCCTCCTTATATTTTTCCATTCTACTTGACCATTCTATTTGATTTTACATTAAGGAGACAAATGATCTGATTTGAAGCTCACAAACATAAACATTTAACATAGAGTCATCATTATCTCCCATTCAAAATCCATGCTAGAAAAATTCACACAATTTATTTTGAATGTAAGGGTGGCTATGAAAGTAATCCTACAAAAAATCTCTATCATTATGATAATCTAGGCTTCCTCCTAAGATTAATTGATTAAGCTTCCATTCTAGAAACCTTTCTCTAAGGAACAAAGAATACACCCATGCTAGTCTTCTCATGGAGAGTATCACATAACTTATTTTTGCTGCTTTCTCAAGTCTTGTTTCAATCTCATTTTTTTCTTCCTCTAACTTTTGTACTTTCTTTTTCAATTGTTTATTTTCCTCCTTAAATTTTAAGGCTTCTAGGGAGAGATATCTAGGTTGTGTTGAAGGAACAACATCTGATGGAATGGAAGGGATATCAGAGGGAATGGAAGGAAGAGCAAGGTAGTGTGGTGTGGCCATGGAAGTAGAGGCTTCATGTGAATAAAACCACATAGATTTTTGTTTTAATTGCTCTTCCTTTTAATTCAATTCTTCTTTTAATTTTGAAATTTCTTCAACATTTTCTAATGCTTGTACACTAACTTGTTGTAGGGAATCCTCAGTTTTATTCAATTGCTCTCTATATCTTGCTCCATTTTGTTCAATTTTCCTTTCCATTTCCTAAGTTTTGCTGAAGGATTGTTGCAATTCTTATTCTTTTCTTCTCAATTTCTCTTCAAGGAATAGCATTTTTTTCCTTTCTTTCTCTAATTCAGCTTCTAATCAGGACATTTTCATAGCCCTTAACAATTCCTTAGTCTCTAACTACTCTTCATTCAATTTTTCATGGATTTCTTCTTCTTCAATCAATGGTTCTTTTCCTTTTATTTTCTCAATATTCAAAGAAGGTGTAGGGGATCTCACGGTCTCCTCTTGTTCAAATTCCTCTAATGCTTCTTTCTCTTCAAATTGTGCCTAAGATTCTTCGGCAGACTCATGGATTTCAAAAATAGGGGTTCTTTCAAGAGTCGGCATTGGGCCTTTAGGGGGACTTTGAGGCTACTTAGAAGAATGTACTGGTGTATGAGTTTCTTCATGGCCTACAATAGTCTCTATTGGGATTTTTGAAATAGGGGTTTGAATTATAGGTGTCTCTTTAGGGGTGGACACAATGGTCTCAACATGGCTAGGACTTTCTTCATGTACTTCTTTCTTTTTCTTTTTGGAACTAGTATGGGTTACCCTAGAGGATTCTTGTAATTTTCTTTTTCCACTCTTCTTGGAAGATTCTCTTTTCTCAATCCTTGAATTTTTAGCTATGGGTTCCCTTAAGGGTTTCCCTTTTTTCTTTTCTATGGGCATAGACAAAAATTCTAACAAGCCCTATTTCCCAGATTCAGTTTTTAAGAAATGGTGCTTAATTATCAAATGACTCAACCCCTAGTATTTTATGGATGATTCCCTCTATACTTTACTCTTAAAATCATGGAAGCAATTTGTTGGAACAAAAATGTTGGTAGATTTATTCTAGCAGAGATTTTTGTCTATCCATACCTTAAATGTATCAAAAGTCGTATTCTTGGTCCTAATATAGTACCATATTTCCCTTTATAGGTGAAAATTTTCATAAGACATGTTGCAAAAGTCCTCCAAGGCTCATCCAAATTTTAGCAAGCAATTTCTCATTGGTCTCCCTTATGCATCAAATTTTTTGGCCTCCTTTCTAGCTCTTGGTGAAATGTAACCACCAATTTCTCAAATTTGACTTGTCCCTTGTTAACTAGTTTTCCTTTAGTTAGAATTAAAAAGAAATCACTTATTATTTCTAGAGTGACCTCAATGATTTCATCCCCTACTTTGGTGACATTCACGTGAAAATTTCTTACAAATTCTTTAATCATTTCTAGCTAAAAGGCTTCATATTGCATTATAAAATCTAGTCATCCAGCTTCCGCTAACAATCTCCTATTTTTTGAATCAAGAGTGAAGTTCTCCAGTTATGAATTCCTCTTGTTCCCCATTTCTCTCTCGCAACAATGAAAGACTTCAACAGTGGCAGATTGAATTACTTAACAAAATGCAGAATGATTTTTCCTTGTTTTTGGAGTAGCCATTTCAAAAATGACATGATGTGCCATTAATTTTTTGCACTAATTTCCTTTGCTACTCTAGATGATTGGCACACCACAAAATGAAGTTTGCAATTTAATTCACAAGGTTGGCAGTGTCTTTTACACTTGTCAATATGAAATTAGGAAGATTTTTGAAAAGATAGGTGAGTCATAACAAGATTCGTTATTATTACTAACATCATCCAATTTCATATCATTCCTTACATCAACCATCCTGCTACTTTTTGAAATGATTAAAAGTCATTTATTATCATTATTAATAACAATATGGGAGAGATGTCTAGATTTATAAATATTTACCTATTTTACATTAGTCTAACTACCTTAGAAAATAATATTCAAAAACAATATTCATATTAAATGTGCACCTTAATTTATTTTGAGCCTTTGAGTTATTCAGGAGCCTTCAGGAGCTCTCAAGAGCTTTGGAACTTCACGAGTCATTTGGAGCAGCTATTGAGCCAAACAAAGTCTTTAGAGTCTTCAGCCTTCAGGAGCCTTCAGGAGCTTTTGGGAGTTCTTCAAGAGCCTTCAGGAGTTATTGAGCCAAACATTCTTTAGAGTCTTCAATCTTCAGGATCTTCGAGAGCCTTCAAGAGATTTTGGGAGCTCTTTAGGATCCTTCAAGAGCTTTCAGGAGTTAACTTAGATAGACCACCATTTGCTGGTTTTCAGTAATTATCTTCTTTTCTTTTTCAAAAGCAAACCGCAATTTACTAGTTTTCAATTTACTTCCTTTTTGTAAGGAAAACTGCCATTTGCTATTTTTCAATTTACCTTGTTTATTCATGCCTTCTTCAAAGGTTCAAAGATCTTTTATCATGGAAGAAATGTCTTCCATGAGAAAATGTTTAGTTTTGTGTTGCAAATCATCTATAAATTATTCCTTTGTTGTTGGCTTATGATATGTCTCTAGTCGATGACCATTAACTAGCATGACTCTCTTTTCTCCATCAATTGGAACCAATTGGACAACTCCATTTTCAAATACTTGTTCTATCTCATAGGCTCCTAACCATCTGGTATGGAATTTCCCTTTAAAATCTTTAAATCTAGAGTCAAATAACAATGCCCAATCTCCTTTGAATTGTTTGGACACAATATGCTTATCGTGCTATTCCTTCCTCTACTTCTAAATCAATTTTGTATGCTGGCGTGCCTCCATTCTCATTTCATCGAGTCTGTTGAGCTACAAAATTCTACTTTTCTTAGATTTAGGTAAATCAATTCCAATTTCTACTACTCTTTTCAATGTTTTTAATTCACATTCTATTGGAATGACTAGTTTTTTCCCATACACAAGTTCATATGGAGAAAATCTAGTTGTTTTTTTCCATGTGGTATTATAGGCCTATACTACTTCATCCAACCTATCGACCCAACTTGTTTTCCTCAATGAAACTATTCTTTTCAGGATATTCTCTAATTCTCTATTAGTAACCTCCACTTGTCCATTCGCCTAAGGGTGATGTGGTGAAGATTTTCTATGAGTCATTTGGTATTTATGCAAAAATGCTTCCATCATTACTGATACAAACTGTGGTCCTTAGTCTGAAACAATTTATCTGGGTACACCAAACTTCTGAAGAATTTTCTTGTACAAAAAATATGCAACTTTATTTTTAGTTGTTGTGGTAATGCTTTAACCTCAGTCCATTTTGTTGCATAATCAGTACAAATAAGTATGTAATGTTACCCTTTTGAAGGTGGATCAACAGGTCCCAAAAAATTGATTTCCCATTTTTCAAACAGTTCCAAAGCTATTTGTGGCTAAAACAACATCTCCATGGTTGGATTGGGTCTTCCCATTCTCTGAAATTCATCATAGTGTTTGGAAAATAATGAAACATCCTTTGTCATTGATGGCCAAAAGTAGCCAGCTCCTAAGATTTTGTGAATTGTTCAAACTACTGAATAGTGTCCTCCTTTAGGCTCATGATGGCAGGTGTGTACTACATCATAAACATCTAACTCATCTACGCATCTACGTAAAATATGGTCATGGGACAATTTAAATAAAAGACCATTAATTCATTGAAATCTAGTACTTTCACAAATTAACCTCTTTTTTTGTTTCTAACTGAAGTGACTTAGACATTTCCCTATTACAAGGTAATTTTCCAAATCAGAAAACCATGGTGGATGAATTGATATAGAAAATAGATGTTCATCTAGAAATGTATCATCCACTGGTTCTTGATTATCCTATGAAACAATTCTAGAAAGAAATTCAGTGACAACATTGTCTTTTTCAAGCTTATCAATAAAAGAAATTCAAAAACATTGTCTTTTTCAAGCTTATCAATAATAGTTACATCAAATTCCTATAGTAATAGTAACCATCTAATAATGCATCCATCTACTACAACCTTGTTCATTAAATATCTAATTGCAGCATGGTCTATATGTACGTAAACTTTGTAACCTGTAATATAATGCCTAAGTTTGTTTATTGCATATACTACAACTACAAATTCCTTTTTTGTTGTTGTATACTTTCTTTTACCAAGATTTAAAATTTTTCTAACATAATAAATTGAATGCATGGCATCATTTTCCACATTTTGTCCTAACACTGCTCTAATAGCGAGATTGGATGCATCTGCATGTATGTGAAATGGTTCTCCCCAAACAGTTCCTTTAATGATCAGAGAAGTTGTTAAAGCTATTTTGATTGTCTCAAAATATTTTTGACAATCATCAGTCCATACAAACTCCTCTTCTTTCTTGAGTAGTGTAAACAGTGGTGCTACAATTTTACTAAATCCTTCTATAAACCTTTTATAATACCCAGCATGCCCAAGAAAAATTTGAACACTAGTTTAGTTCTTAGGGATATCAATGTTCTATATGATCTCAAATTTCTTGGGATCAACCTTTATCCCCTCTTTTGAGATGTGATGTCCCAAAACAATGCCCCCTATCATCATAATGGAACTTTTTTCATGATTGAGTGATAATCTATGATCTTTACAACACTATAAAACCTTTTCTAAGTTTTGTAATGCCTCATTAAAATTTTTAGCATGGACTATAAAGTCATCCATATAAATCTCTACATAAGAAGTGGTGAAATCTACAAATATAGCAAGTACTACTCTTTGAAATGTGGCTAGCGCATTACATAGTCCAAATGGTAAGACTATATATGGGTATGTACCCCATGGATAGGTAAAGGTAGTTTTGTCTTGATCTTTAGGGGCTACTTGGATTTGGTTATATCCACTGAAACCATCAAGAAAAGAGAAGTAGTTGCTTCCTATTAGGTTATCGAGTACTTGGTCGCTGGATGGTAATGGAAAATGGTCTTTTTTTGTTGCTTTATTCAATTTTCAATAATCTATATAAACGGGCCATTTAACATTCTTCTTTGGGACTATAATTAGTGGTGAAACCCACTGACTATCAAAGATTGGGTATATGAATCCTACTTTAAGCAACTTCTCTATTTCTTTTTTAACAATGTCATGAAGAATAGGATTGATACACCTTTTTCCTTGTCTGATTGGTCTTACATATTCTATATAAATGCGGTGACTACAAATTAAAGGATGCATTCCTCTCATATCAGTATACTCCCAAGAAAATGCTTATGTGTGTTTTCTAAAATTTCCTTCAATTCTTTATCTTGCATTGGGGATAAAGATGAATTTATATTGAGAGGTTTATCTCCAACTACTATAATCTCTTTGGTGTCTTTCGTGGAATCAATGGATTTTTCAACAAGTGTATTCAGAGGAGAAGAGTGTCTCTCATGTAATGTTGTTTGACAATCTTCTTTCTCCATTTCTGAAGTAAACTCTTGTTCCTCAAATTCTTGAACATGTTCAAATATAGTAACCATGGCTAGCTCCACAATACTGTCACCTTCTGATTCTAAATATTCATCCACCCAAAGTTGGGTGTTTGGTTGAATTAATGGTTGTGTTGGTGTATAGAGTGACAATTGTTTCTATTTTTTACCATTTGATATGATCATGCTTCTAGATCTACAATCAATTAAGGCAACAATAGTAGTGAACCATAGTTTTCCTAAAATTATTGGATATCCAGAGTCTTTCTTTTTGGCTCTAAGAACCAAAAAGTCAACTGGATAATCCCATGTGTCAATGGTAACCATGATTTCTTCTATAATACTTTTTTTCTTTGCAGTAGATTGGTCAACTAACTGTAGGATAGTTGTTGTTGGTTGAATAGTTGTCATACCTAGCATTTCAATAGTACCAGATGTGATAACATTTATGGAAGATCCTAAATCAATTAGGACATTGTTAACCTCCACTCCATTCATACTTAAGATAATTACATGAATTCCAGGGTCATTATATTTCTGAGGAAGAAATCATCCTAATAATACATCAGTCAGTTTTGTCCCTATTTGTATTTTGGTAGGTAGCTTCTTCTTTCTCCCTGGAGTTTTCATGAAGAGAGATTTGACTAACTGGTTTATCTCTAGTATGTTCTTAATTGCTTGTAACAATGGTATTTCAATTTTTATTTTCTTGAACTCGCGAAGAAGTTGAGAATCAAAAACATTCATGTAGCTAGGCTGAGTGTTTTTAGGAGTTATTTCTTCCTTCAATATCTCAGGGTAGGGTCCTTGATTGACATTTTGTTCCTCTTCAAATTTTTATGTTTCTATTGAAGTGTCAATTTCTTCCCCGTCTTCTTTAGCTTTTTCTATGGGTTTGGATTGAACAGTTCGATTTCTTAGTTGAATATCATTAGCATCAATTATGTTCAAATTAGGAGTTGCATCATTATGGGTATTTTTAAGATTTGCGACTGGTCGAGCTAGTAGTTGAGGCTGGTTTACCTAGTCATTAGTGGCATTAGGAGAATTTATCATAGTGATTGTTTGTCCCCAGGGATGTTTTTTCCCTTGGTTCTGCTATGTTTGGAACTGTGTCTGGTTTTGTTGGCATGGTGGTTGATTTGACTACCACTGTGGTTGCTGATTAGCTTGCCATTGTGATTGGTTCCATTGGGGATTTGTCCATTCAAGCTGTCCCCAATATGTAGGTGGTGGTTGATATGGAGGGATCCATTCGTTTAGGTTCTGCCAAGGGTTTTGATTCCAGTTTGATTGAGAACCATACTGTCTTTGATTTGGATTATACCATGTGCTTTGAGGTCTTTGGCCAACATAATTAGGCTCCTCTTCAACCACTGGTGGTTTCTTCATATTGCTTTTTATCCTAGCCAAAATATTACAT
This sequence comes from Sequoia sempervirens, assembly GCA_007258455.2. Lineage (NCBI taxonomy): Eukaryota > Viridiplantae > Streptophyta > Pinopsida > Cupressales > Cupressaceae > Sequoia > Sequoia sempervirens. The sequence goes on along the minus strand of VDFB02270651.1, from coordinate 209,826,080 downwards.
GGACTTGTTGGGTGTGTTTTCTCACAAATCTCATAGAATTCAACTTGATTCAATGGACATTCTGTTAAAAGGTGTTTTCCCCTACACATGGAGCAATAAATAGCCAATGGTTCAATGGTCTTCTTATCTCCTTGTATATTGAGATGAACAAGTAATTCATTCATCATGTTTGCTAATTCCTCCATTACTTTTGACACATCAATGGTATGATCCTTGTTTCTTCTAGAGTTTCGAGTCCCTACCCTAGTTCTAGGGTAGTTTCTACATATCTCAACAATGTCATCCAAGGAAATCTTGTTAATGTCTCCCTTTCCCATAAGGTTCAAGGACTCTCTTGATTCGTCATCATTTCCTCTTAGGAATTTTTTTTTTCTAATTTCATTATCCAACCCATTAGTACACCTCTGATGCACAAACAAGAACCTATCAACATAGTCTTCTAAACTTTCATCCTCCATTTGCCTTATTTGAAAAAATTCCTCCTTTCTATCCCTTATGCTACAGTAGTCTTAATGCTTATCCAAAAATTCAGTCTCCATTTGTTGCCAAGTTGCAATTGTTCCTGTGCCTAATCCCATGAACCATCGTAAAGTTGATTCTTTCAATGTAGAAGGAAAAAATTTCAACTTTTGATTATCATTTGTGTAATCATAGGTCTAGCACAATACTTTGAACTTGAAAAGGAACTGATTAGGTTCCTCAGATTTTTTTCCTCTAAAGGTAGGTAAAACTGATGGTGAGATATTCTTCATAGGAGGTTCACGAATCTGTCTTTCAATATTGATAGGATAGGAGAAGGTCCTATTTGTCAGTGGATGTGCAATTTTTTCACCCATTTATGCTTCTTGAAATGGATCTCTATTCTCTTCTTGGTTGTCTATTTTTTGTTCTTGATTATCTTCTTGGTTTTTGATCTAGTATTGTTCAATATCTTCCTGATCAAAATCAAGATTTCTTTAAAAATTAATGTTCCATGGAAGAAACCTCCCTAGATGGTCTCTATTTTGTCTCATCCACAATTTAGGCCTATTTTCCTTATCAACACTAAGGCTTCACACTTAATAGACAAATCTTATTTAATCCTCGAAAGTGGCGCCAAAAATGATGGGCAAGGTTGTTGATGTCACAAATTACATCATTTAGTCAATTATTTATTGAACCAGGTGTGTCTCAGAGCTATATGCGATAAGGATGGTTGTCACAAATTTTTGGGGTGGTTTTGCACTGTAAACAGTGACTTCAGGTATTGATTTGGCTCCTTCATGAGCTTTCAAGAGCTCTTCCGGAGCTATCAAGAGCTGAACTACAGTGACTAATTCCTAAGGATTAATTCTATCTTATTTCCTCAGCTAAAGTTATGTTGACTTATTTCTGACTTCATTGGACTTGATTGAGACCGATTCATGGAGAAGACTAGCATTTACTTTAATTTTTAATTTAAAATACAAAACCCAAATCAATTCTATTTTTCTTTAAAAGAAATCTATCTTAAGATTTGATGGAAATTAAATGTTATTTTAAGAATAGAAATGAATTGCAAGGAAATGACAATTAATCTAGAAAAAATAAACACTAATTTTCATGAAAAAATTTCCAACGAACTTCAATTCCATCTTTCCATAAGTTCCCATCAATTCTTCTAATTAAACATAATAAATAATTACCAAACTTAATTACTTCGAAAAACATCTAAATATGATTAATCTAATAAACCTTATAATGATTCTAACAACTAATCTAACCAGGATAAACTAAATTCAAATGTGATTTAAATAGAAGTAACTATCCAAATTTAACATCCAATAACTTAAAAAAATTCAACTTATTATTCTAGAATTAACATCTAACACTTCATATTTAATATCAATGAAAAAAAATAGCATAACTTAGTAAAATACCAACACAAGATCGATCCCTTCAGTTGAGCGGGCCCTAATCTTCCTCAAGTAAGATCCCTTAATGAAATTATTGAGTTAACTTATTACTTTCATTAAATTTGATCAAAGTGGGACACAAAACAAAGTATTGCCATTAATTACAGAAAAAATGATTGAAAATTAACTAACTCTTATTTAAAACTGAAACATGGATATTTATAAACATATCCTTATTGAATTCACAACATGGTGATTAACTTCCAAGATTCGAGGCGTCTAACTAAAGATTAAAACAAAACTAAAGAAAAACTGAAATAGGACTAAAGTAGGACATAGAGAAATATGCTAGATTGACACTGGAAGTAGAAGTTCCATAACCGCCTACAAAGAAGCCGATTTGGACTTGAGTGATTCATCATATAGCTGGGCCCATCAATGGTGTGATTATTTATTTTGATTAAACAGAGAGTTTAACAACATCATGGGCCAAAAATGATGGGCAAGGTCATTGATGTCACAACTCGCATCATTTATTGAACCAAGTGTGTCTCAGAGCTATATGTGATAAGGATGGTTGTCATGAATTTTTGGGGGGGTTTTGCACTATAAAAAATGACTTCAGGTATTTATTTGGCTCCTTCAGGAGCTTTCAAGAGCTCTTCAGGAGCTCTCAACAGTTGAACTGTAATGACTAATTCCTAAGGATTAATTCTATCTTATTTCCTAAACTAAAGTTCTGTTGAATTATTTATGACTTCATTGGACTTGATTGAGACCAATTCATGGAGAAGAATAACATTTACTTTAATTCTTAATTTAAAAAATAAAACATGAATTAATTCTATTTTTCTTTTAAAGAAATCTATCTTAAGATTTGCTGGAAATTAAATGCTATTTTAAGAACATAAATGAATTGAAAGGGAAATGACAATTAATCTAGAAAAAATAAACACTAATTTCCATGAAAATATTTCCAATGAAATTCAATTCCATTTTTCCATAAGTTCCCATCAATTCTTCTAATTAAACTTAATAAATAATTACCAAACTTAATTACAACGAACAACATCTAAATATGATTAATCTAATAAACCTTATAATGATTCTAACAACTTAATCTAACCATGATAAAATAAATTAAAAATATATTCAAACAAAAGTAACTATCTATATTTAACATCCAATAACTGAAAATGATTCAACAAATTATTATTCCAGAATTAACATCTAACACTTAAGATTTAATATCAATGAACATAAATAGCATGACATAGAAAAATACCAACACAAGATTGATCTCTTTGGTTGAGCAGGCCCTGCTCTTCCTCAGGTAAGATCCCTTAACATGGTGATTGAGTTAACTTCTTGATTTCATTCAATTTGATCAAAGTGGGACACAAAAAATAGTATTTCCATCGATTACAAAAAAAATGATTGAAAATTATCTAACTCCTATTTAAAACTAAAACATGGATATTTATAAACATATCCTTATTGAGTTCACAACATGGTGATTAACTTCCAAAATTCAAGGCGTCTAACTAAAGATTAAAACAAAACTAAAGCAAAATTGGAACAGGACTAAAGTAGGACATAGAGAAATATGCTAGATTGGCATTGGAAGTAGAAGTTCCATAATTGACTACAAAGAAGCCGATTTGGACTTGAGTGATTCATCATCCAACTGGGCCCATCAATGGTGTGATTATTTCTTTTGATTAAACAGAGAGTTTAACCACATCATGGGCCAAAAATGATGGGCAAGGTCATTGATGTCACAACTTGCATCATTTAGTCAATTATTTCTCGAACCAAGTGTGTCTTAGAGCTATATGCGATAAGGATGGTTGTCATGGATTTTTGGCATGGTTTTTCACTATAAAAAATGACTTCAGGTATTGATTTGGCTCCTTCAAAAGCTTTCAAGAGCTTTCAGGAGCTCTTTAGGAGCTCTTAGGAGCTAAACTGCAGTGACTAATTCCTAAGGATTAATTCTATCTTATTTCCTAAACTAAAGTTTTATTGACTTATTTCAAACTCTATTGGACTTGATTGAGACCGATTCATGGAGAAGACTAAATTTTACTTTAATTATTAATTTAAAATATGAAACCAAAATTAATTCTATTTTTCTTTAAAAGAAATCTATCTTAAGATTTGTTGGAAATTAAATGTTATTTTAAGAACAAAAATGAACTGCAAGGAAATGACAATTAATCTATAAAACATAAACACTAATTTCTATGAAAAAATTTCCAACGAACTTCAATTCCATCTTTCCATAAGTTCCCATCAATTCTTCTAATTAAACTTAATAAATAATTACCAAACTTAATTACTTCAAACCACATCTAAATCTAATTAATCTAATAAACCTTATAATGATTCTAACAACTTAATCTAACCATAACTTCTTATTTTCATTCAATTTGATCAAAGTGGGATACAAAACAAAGTATTGCCATTGATTATAGAAAAAATGATTGAAAATTATTTAACTCCTATTTAAAACCAAAACATGAATATTTATAAACATATCCTTATTGAATTCACAACATGGTGATTAACTTCCAAGATTCAAGGCCTCTAACTAATAATTAAAAAAAAACTAAAGAAAAAATGAAACAGGACTAAAGTAGAACATAGAGAAATATGCTAGATTGGTGCCGGAAGTAAAAGTTCCATAACCGACTACAAAGAAGCCAATTTAGACTTGAGTGATTCATCATCCAATTGGGCCCATCAATGGCATGATTATTTATTTTTATTAAATAGAGAGTTTAACCACATCATGGGCCAAAAATGATGGGAAAGGTCATTCATGTCACAACTTGCATCATTTAATCAATTATTTATCACACCAGGTGTGTCTCAGAGCTATATGTGATAAAGATGCTTGTCATAGATTTTTCGGGGGGGGGTTTCACTATAAACAGTGACTTTAGGTATTGATTTGGATCCTTCAGGAGCTCTTTAGGAGGTCTTAGGAGTTGAACTATAGCGACTAACTCCTAAGGATTAATTCTATCTTATTTCCTAAGCTAAAGTTCTATTGAATTATTTTTGGCTTCATTGGACTTGATTGAGACTGTTTCATAGAGAAGAATAACATTTACTTTAATTCTTAATTTAAAATATGAAACCCAAATTAATTCTATTTTTCTTTAAAATAAATCTATCTTAAGATTTGTTGGAAATTAAATACTATTTTAAGAACAGAAATGAACTATAAGGAAATGACAATTAATCTAGAAAAAAATAAACACTAATTTCTATGAACAGATTTCCAACGAACTTCAATTCCATATTTCCATAAGTTCTCGTCAATTCTTCTAATTAAACTTAATAAATAATTACCAAACTTAATTACTTTGAACAACATCTAAATCTGATTAATCTAATAAATGTTACAATGATTCTAACAACTTAATCTAACCATGATAAACTAAATTAAAAAGTGATTCAAACAAAAGTAACTATCTAGATTTAACATCCAATAACTGAAAATGATTCAACAACTTATCATTCGAGAATTAACATCTAACACTTCATATTTAATATCAATTAACATAAATAGCATAACTTAGCAAAATACCAACATAAGATTGATCCCTTTGGTTGAGCAAGCCTTTCTCTTCCTCAAGTAAGATCCCTTAACATAGTAATTGAGTTAACTTCTTGCTTTCATTCAATTTGATCAAAGTGGGACACAAAACAAAGTATTGCCATCAATTACAGAAAAAATGATTGAAAATTATCTAACTCCTATTTAAAACCAAAACATGGATATTTATAAACATATCCTTATTGAATTCACAACATGGCGATTAACTGCCAAGATTCAAGGCCTCTAACTAAAGATTAAAACAAAACTAAAGCAAAACTGGAACAAGACTAAAGTAGGACATAGAGAAATATGCTAGATTGGCGCTAGAAGCAGAAGTTACATAAGCGACTACAAAGAAGCTGATTTGGACTTGAGTAATTCATCACCCAACTAGGCCCATCAATGGTGTGATTATTTCTTTTGATTAAATAGAGATTTTAACCACATCATCAATATTTAAAATACCCTATTCAAAACCCTTTGAAAAAGGATAAAAATGATGGTAGTAAAAGATCAATGCAACATAATTATCTCATTAATATCATTATAAAGTAACACATCTAACATAAACCATTACGTCAAATATATCCACTAATTTAGCTAAACATAAAGTGAAATAAGTAAATATGTTAATCTATAATCTATTTCCATTGATGTCAATTAACAAAAATAACAAGTCTTTTAAACATAATATGATTTAAATGAAAGTATTTTGATTCTCTCATCAGAGAGAGTAGGAGAGAGTGGGATAGGGTGGGAGAGGGTGGGAGAGAATGGAAGATGGTGGGAGATGGTGGGAGAGAGTGGGAGATAGGGTGGGAGTGGGTAGGAGAGAGTGGGAGAGAGGGTGGGAGATGGTGGGAGATGGTGGGATAGAGTGGGAGAGAGGGTGAGAGAGCATGGGATGGAGTGGGAGAGATGGAGAGGGTGGGAGAGAGGTGGAGAGGGTGGGAGAAGGTGGGAGAGTTGGAGAGAGTGAGAGAGAGTGGGAGAGAGGTTGGGATAGAGTAGGAGAGAGTGGGAGAGACAATGGGAGAGGGTGAGAGAGGGTGCAAGAGGGTGGGAGAGAGTGAGAGAGAGGGTGGAGAGGGTGTGAGAGAGGGTGGGAGAGGGTGACAGAGGGTAGGAGAGAGGGTAGTAGAGAGTGGGAGAGGGTGGGAGAGAGTTGGAAAGGGTGGGAGAGAGTGGGAGAGGGTGGGAGAGAGTGGAGAGTGAGAGTGGGAGAGGGTGGGAGAGGGTGGGATAGGGTGGGAGAGGGTGGGAGAGAGTGGGAGAGAGTTGGAGAGAGGGTGGGAGAGAGTGTGAGAGTGGGTGTAGGGTTTATAGAATGGGATACTATATATTATATATTTATTATAATAAATATATTAATATATATAATATATATTAATATATATATATTATATTAATATATATAATAATATATGAATATATATTATATATTACTATAATATTAGTATATATATATATTAATATATAATAAATATATCTCATATGTCAAAATAAATCATAATTCTTGTCACACCCCGCCGTGCAAACCCCAAAGGAACTAAAACAATGGAACAATTTTTTTTTTTAAAGAACATAGTAACTTACTTAAGTATTCCAATATAACAATGTATTAAGCTACACGAGTAGTTCCAGTGGGGTACACGAAGTGACATTACTATACTAATCCATAACAATGATAATAAGATAACAATAATTAAACAGTTACATAAATCCATTCATTCTCATTTCATCATTCAAAATATCTATTAACTATATCCATATTAATAACATAAGCACATATGACAATACATGTAATTATAATGATATAAAGTGTTACATATTTTGATAGATACAACATAACATAACCAACTATTACAAGTGACAGTTCTTGAATAAATACAAGGCCTGAATATACATCACACCCAAATGATAGTAAAGTACAACTGTTTGAACATACATCCCAATAACCACATATACAATTTACAACAAGGTCATCCCAGCACACGTGGGAGACAATAAATCAATGAATACATTACAACTGAAGTATAACATACGTCTGGTACAAAGAATCACTAGATCATCAACATCCGCCAAAGAGCCCTGCAATAAAAGATACATTTGCAACAGAAAGGGAACCCAACGGGGCGCGAAGCATGTTCCACCCAACCACCCCCGTGCTGAGAGTAGACAAGGAAGGGTCCCCGACCAGGCACGTCTAACAGTAACTCAATACTAACTCTAGACAGACAACTTAACATCAAAGGCAACTTAGAATCTCAACAATGACAAATACAAAAGGAACATCAACAAACCACTGATGAACACAACAATAAAACACCTTTCCAAATTACAACTAGTCACACTCACAACATCAATGAAACTCAAGACATAATATCAAAGACCACTTCCAACAATGACCAAAGACAAATCAATAAATCACTTCCAGAGGACTTTAGTAAACCAACACAAATAGAATGTTAGAGAAGAGTGTCATCGCATGATTTCACATGGATTATGCTGACAACCTATCACAAGGTGCCGCCTCCATCTCTACATGGATTCTCCAGACAACCAAGTTCAGGTGTCGCCTCCATCTATGGTTCTCCTGACAGCCTATCTCAAGGCGCCGCTCCATAGGGTTACTCATGCGGAGTCATTCACCTTTCGTGAAGACAAGGCAATGACCTTGCCAACCACGGCCTTCTCAGTCCCCTTTAGTCTGTGATAGCACTAACAGGCGGACGAGGCTTCACAATTATCTTATTAGTGTTTAATCCCCACCTGTGGTTTATTACTTAGATTATCACTGATTAATACAACTCTATGTGGGTTACCCTGATAGCCCCTTTGTGCGCCGGCCCCCACTAGAGCCACTCTCTCTAGACACTCAAGCACACGATTAACCAACACAAAAAAGGACTGCATCAACATGACATAATTGAACCAACACATGGATCCTCCGCGAGGCAAAACCATCTCGCCATAACATATGAAACATAACCACAAATAGTGCAATCTAGGAGCAAACTAAATCATAACCAGGGTCGAATCACAGACCAAACATCAAGTACGAGATCACAATTCATATTAGAAAACTCTACCTCTGGAAGTCCTAAACACGACTTAGAATCCTATAATTGGAAAAAGTTAACTCTAGGGTTTTCCACATGACCTAAACCCTATTCAAAGAAAATCAACTAAAATAAAATAAATGAATAATCTCGAGAGTGAGGAAATCATAGAACAATGCCAACAACTTAATAAACTTCACCAAAAACGTAAATCAACATCTCAAGAAAGTTCGATAAAATTCAAAGCATAATTTATTTCTATACTATAACGTTGCACTATTCAATTTATTTAATAATCACATAACTTATTCATAATCTTTTCAATCTCACTATATTATAATAACTTGTAAAAATAATCATATTAAGTTTATAATTCCAACATACATACTCAACGTGTATATATATATATATATGCGTATACACACACATATATATGTATATAAAAATAAAAATAAACATCTATCAAAAATCCTACTTTTTAAATCATATTATAAAACAACTTCGAATAAGATCATATCCGACTAATATAAAAAAAAAAACTCGAATTAAAACTCAATATAAATATAAATATATATATATATATATATTAAATAATATATACTAAATATATATTAAATAATATATAATATATATATATATATATATTAATATATATATATATAAAATAAATAAATAAACAATCGAATTACATTTAAATTTTTAAATATTGAAATTTCGTAATAAATAAAAAAAATAGTAAATAAACTGTCGCCGCTGTCGGCATGTGGTACACAGTACCATAGTCACCTGTGGTACTGCGTACCACAGGGGACAGCCTGGGCCGGCCGCGGCCACCATAGGCTGCGACCAGCAGCCTAGGCTTCCGTGCGCAGCCTGGGCTGCTGTGTGCAGCCCGTGGCGGCTGCAAAAGGCCGACCACAGGGGGGACCGTGGGGGTACGGCTTCCGCCGAACCCCATTCCCCAAATTCAAATTTATTTATTATAATTTATTTATTAAAATTTTAAATTTTATTTTATTTTCAAAGACTCTTTTATAATCTTCATCGCCCAGTTCGGGCACGGAAATAGAGAAACACATGATCACAATTTTCATAGGATAATATATTTGTTTGTATAGAAGGACATAATTATATATTATATATTATATATATATACATATATAAAATCAATGCATATACATTTATATATATGAACAAGTGATTTAACAGATGGCATATATCTGAGAATTTTTTTTCTCTAACAGATCTAAGAAGAACTAGACTCATAAACTCAATTCATAATAATGATAATTTTCTTTTTACATAAACTGGAAATTATACAGATACACCAGAATTAGATATATACATATTCAAATGTTCGAATAGAAAAATAATATATATGTGTTTGTCTATGTAATGCCCCGCAATGCAACCCTAGAGGAAGTTGCAATCCACTACTTAAACGTACCAATTTTTTTTTTTGTTTAAGTACAATTAACATGTAAGGTGAATACATATTGCCAACAACCTCTAAGGCCACGAGACAAAGATTACTTAAAAACCCAACAACAAATAACCTTAACATAAACTGAAACATTAATCACTTAAGGAAATGAGACAACATACATTCCATTCAAGATAAATTACAACAAGGATATTAAATACCTCAAGATTCCAATTAACATTTATACAATAAGATTACAACACTCATTCCCTGAATGAGGCAATTCCAACCAAATGATTACATATTACAAATTCCACCTCAAACAACTGAGGGGTAATAAAATACAATAAGAACTAAGAGAACAAGGCATGAGAAGAACTGATTCCCACGAGCTCTCCAACCGGAAATCACAAACACATGAACAAGAAGAAGAACCAACGAAAAGATGCACGCCACCCGACCACGTGGAACCCAAAGGCCCCACTCCCTCCGTGCTAGGAGATAGTAACAAGGATCTCCTAGACAAGACCATCTACCTCTAGACACAAGCTAGCACACTGAACAGAAACAAGAACATAACCCACATTACTTAACACAATGGTTACAATGCTTCCAGAGTACAAAATCAAGTACCATCACTGTACAAAATAAACCAACGGTACAACACCATACCGACTGCTGTCATAGGAGGAGTGTCATCACAAAGGCTGCATGGGATCTCCTGGCAAGTCTTCCTAGGTCCCGGCCCCCCTCTAGGGATATCCTGGAAACCTCAACCGACTTCCGGCCCCACATGCACACTAGAGCGGAATCGATTATCTCTCGTAAAGACGAGATAACGATCTTGCCATTCCAGGCCTTCCCGACTCATCTCAAGTCTCGTACAAGCCCTTGAGCCAATGAGCGAGGCTAAATTATCTTATTAATGTTCAAAGCTACTCTCTCCCTAGTAAGTTATTTTAATTTTCACTTAATTAACTAACTCTCAAATGAGTTATCCTGGAACCACTTTGGGCCCGGCGCTCGTTTGAAAGCCACTCCCCTATCGACAACACAAAACTCAACCACATGCCAAGGGTAGACAATGCACTAGCACTTATCACAAATAACCAAACACCTCAACAGGTAACACATCACTACGGATGTACAAAACTTGAAACCAAAACGTGCACTACCCAAGGCTAACACAAGGTTGACTACATAACAACCACCCACAAAATGAACTGATACACAACTCAACCTTTAATCACAAGATAACACAACCTGTTTAAAGAACCAGGTAACCACTTGAGCTTAACTTACACAAAATCCAAGATAGCCAAAGAAAAACATAAGAGACATAACATCATCTCAAGAAAACACTGCTGGAAGACTTACATGATCAACAAGAAATGACTTACAGTCAACAATCATAAAAAGCTCACGTATAACCACCCATAACAATAAATGAACCCATAGCAGGAAGATTCGCAAAACATTCAATCTCCTTCCACAACATCGAAGGTGAACAATTAACATTGAAAACATTCAGACACATAGGTAAGCTAATGTTCAGATTTCTTAAATCCATTCAAACACAGATTTCATGACTTGCATTTATCCAATTGATTGATCCCATTTCTTTTCACGACACTGAATTATATAAAGAACAAATCATTTACTCTAAATCTCATAACCATATTCATAATCAAAACATGTTAATAATGTAGCTATCTGGTTAAAGTTTAAATCAATCGTTCTTTGTAAGTTTCACTATTATAACCAAAACACTTCAATTGAGTCATCTAATCCATACTTCATCATAGATTGAATAAATCAAACAAAGCCAATATTTTATGTAAACTGTTGGCCCAAACTTAATTTTCATTTCAGCTATACCAATGAACTAATCACTTCAGAGTTCGCTTCCTTTAAACATATGCCTCTAAACACATTATTTCTCTATTCTAAGGTTTACTAAATATTCTAGAAAGTCGAAATTAAAATTCTAAGAATAGATATTTGTTTAAAGAATCAACTTTTCCATAGCCATTAACTTATTTACTGTTCGCTTGGCATCCTCTAAGCAATTAGTTGAATACTCTAATTCTATTGCTTAATCCTGAATAAGGATTAAATTAGCCTTTTAAAAAAATAAAATAAAATAAAATAACGATTCCCTTCATCTATAATTAAGCTATAATTATTTTAACACATATCCTATTTAAAAATAATTAACATCATTATTAAATGTCGAAATTATCGACATACCATTATTATAATCCAACTACTCAAAACTTAAATTTACATATTACAAAATGCTTAAATATTGAATACACATAAAAATATTACATATATAATATTATATATTAAATATTAAATATTAATATATAATATTAAAAATATAATATTAACCATAATGCAAATAATATTAAATAATATTTAAAATATTATAAAATAAAACTTTATTTTATTTAAAAAGCAACGAATTTTGCTTTGCATTTAACAGGGCCGAAGCCCTAGCCGCGCGACCCCTGCCTCCCCATGGGCGGCGGGGCTGTGTGCATCGCACACAGTCCACCACCTCCCACGGCGGCGGGAGCTGTGTGCATAGCACACAACGGCCATTGCCTTTGGGTGGCGGAGCTGTGCGCCTTGTGCACAGCGGCCGTCACCTGCAGATGGCAGAGCTGTGTGCTGAGCACACAACGGCCGCTACCGCCAGTGGCGGCGGCGCTGGTGGGGTGGGGTTTGACCTCCCACCTCACCAAAAAAACAACTTTTATATTAATTTAATTTTCCTGCATTTTCCAGAAACGAATAAAAACGAAAAACAATAAAATCTTATGGGGTTTTAACCCAAAATTTACAATTTCTTAAAATAACAAATATATATTTGAATATATATTTGTGGGTATCACCCCATTTTGAAATAAAAGGTTGAATTCACAAATCTACATACTCAAATCATGATTTCATACACAAATAGCAACAATAATCCAAACCCAATCCAAGAAAATAAAACTTATTTCAAAACAAGGAAATGGGTTCTCACAAATCTAGTTTAATCATTGAGCTTTCTTGGATTTTCTTTCTATTTTCAAATCCATTACAATAGTGCAAATTGAAAAGCTTTTCCATGAATTTTATTGAATCTAAAACTATATCTTCAATCATTCAAAATGAGCAAGAAGATGGAGGGAGGAAAGATAGAACCTTATGTTTTCTTCAAACTTGGCAAGCTTCCTCCATGGAGATTTTTCCAAGCACTCCTTCAACTCCACCAAAACCAATAATCCATGGAGAGAGATTGAAAGAAAACCCTAAAATAAAAATATATCCTTTTTTCTTCCAAACTCCCCAAATTCACATTCAAATTCCACTTCTAATTCCAAATTCAATTCTAACTCAATATCAAATTAAATTGAACTCAAATACAAATCAAAATTTAATTCAAATTCCAATTTCAATTTCAAACACAAATATCTTTTACCAAAATAGTCAACTATTTTAGAAAATATCTTTTCTACCCCAAAGTCCTTGCATAAGAAAAACATTTGAATTCTTTTAATCACTTTAAACCATTTTCTAATTCCAATTTGAATTCAAAATATTTTAGCATTTTATTTTCAACAAAAGAATTAAATCTTTTACACTTTTAATTCATAGGGATAATAATTCACACAATTAATTCAAATTATCAATAAAATAAAACTAATTCAAAATTAGATTATTTTATTAATTCAATTAAATTAATTAATTAATCACTAATTTTCCAACATCTCAATAAGACAAAACATTCATCATTTATAATTTTCAAAAGCTATTTAATCACTTTTAGCTTGCAACTAAACATATTTAATCATTAATTAGACTACGCAAGTCATTTAATAAACTTTAGACTTGAAATTAAACAAGCACACAAGGGGAACTAACCAAGTTAAAACAACTGACCCCGACGACAACCCAACAACACGCTATGACTAGGGTGACGACCTGGTTTGGAAAACCTAGCTACTATCTCCCAATTAATTTCTGTTGGTCAATGGACACGCTCAGACCTGGAAACTAGGTGGATTCGATGTCATGTACCTGCCAACCTGCAACAAAAAGCATGTCCAACGTGCATATATACATAATATGATCAATCACACCATGAAGAGGAAATCTTGGTATCATAGGGCGCTCGCATGCGAGTGATGTGATCCCGTCCCCTTCACCAATACAATATCACTAACTGACAAAGCTAACATTATTAACATAATCAAAGCATAAAGCATCATTAATTCACATGTTAACATGATCAAAGCATAACATAGGAAAACATTGCTTGATTAACAGAGCACAAAAAAAGGAGGGGTGTTACAGTCTATTTTTGTTTAAATGTATATATATATATAATCAGAGTCCTAGAGCAATACATAATAACAATTTCTCTCATGGATTCAATATAATAATAAATTTTCCAATAAGACCAATAAAGATTTGGTATCTAAATGCATCTCACAACCAAAAGGAATTTTCTTTTCAAAAGGTTATTTTTCCAAACTAAGTTTCATTGAAGAAATTTTTTGAAGGTTCAACTATAATTTCCTACAGAGGTTGTGCGGGTTTAACACAATCAAGTTTTCTATTCACATATACGTTTTCAAAAGAAAGTAGAGGAATGGATTTCTCAACTTAACAACTAGATTTTACCTACACGAAAATAAAATAACAGTAAATTTAAAGAATGAAACCTAGAGTCCTTTGTCTGAAGAAGAACCCCTTATGTAACCTCTTTTCGAATTCCACCTGCAGTTCCTTCTCGATCGCCTCCAACAGCTCTCTTTTCGAATCTATCTAACTTCAAATCACTTATTTTCTCCCAAGTTTTCAACAAAAATTCTTTTCTTTTCTTTTCTTTTTTTATTTTTCCTTTCCAGATCCCAGAAACAACAGAGTAGAAGTTCTGTGTGTGAACAATCTTCTCATAAAAATAATAAATCAAAATAAAGATCAATAAAGCTCTTATGCTTTCTTTTCTCAAAAAGCCTCCCTCCTATTGGTTCTTTTTCCAGCTTTTAAAAGCACAATTTATCTACAGTTTTTAATTAAAATAATTTATTTAATCAAGATATTATCTATGCAAGATTTGCTAATTTAATATTAATAAAAAGATATTATTTAATTATCTTCAACAATATTTATTTAATTTAATTATTATCAACACTATTAATTTAAAATAATTATTTACTCTTTTAATAAATTAAATCACTTTTTAATTTACTATATATTTAAATTTAACATTCTACTAACTCACAATTAAATCAAAACAACTAAACAACTTTAATCAATTATCTTATAAAATAAGGTTAATTAAATAAACATGAACCATAAATCAAATGAATACCTCAATGATCAAACTACACAATCAACGAGAACGAAAACTTCAGTCATAACACGACTCACAATAGACGACGGACTTGGGACGGGGATGCTTCCAAACCTACTCCCTTTTTCAACATTTTTACCCATTGGGTTAACTTATTGCTCGCCTTGTCCTGCCGAAGCAGGTGGAATCGAGACTTAATCATGCAATCCTGCATCCAAATAAACGTCAAGTAGCACATGTATATATATATAATCAAACATTCTATCGTGAGAAGGAATTGCAGTGTAGCAGGGCACTCGTGAACGAGTGATGCTACACTGTCCTCTCACCTAATCTATTCTAACCATTACAATATCAATAACAAACTAACATTTCTAAACAAATTGCTCATAAGATAACATGATTCTTAACTACAACATCCTCACTAATTATTTAACCATTGCATTATAAAATAATACTGAATTCAAATCACATGATCACCATAGGATTATCACATCGACATATAAAACATTCGAGAGAAAGCATTGCATAATAAAATAATCCAAACCCTACATACAGAGTATCATAAATCATAATAATAATATCAATTGTAGAAATCAACTAAACTACGCAACCACACACACCAAATCGATGAATCAATCACCATCACAATTCAGTATCACACTAACACATAAAAGCAAACAATAGTAGTAGATAGTATTAGAAACATGGGGGTATTACAATTCTTAAGGTTCAAATAATGGATATCCGTTTTGTGTATTAGTGGTTTATGCATTTGGACGGGCAGCAATATATATATATATATATATATAATATATATTAACATATAATATTATATATTAAAATATAATATATAATGTACATTAATATATAATACATATTATATAACATACGACATAGTAATACCACTAGAGGTGACAGATATTTGTCTATAATGGATATATGTTATAGATAGATATATGTTTTGTGTATTACTAGGTTACACACTTGGACGAGTAGCAATATATATTAATATTAATATACTATTAATATATAGCATATATTAATATATAATAGAATAAATATTATATATTAAAATGTAATATATAATATATATTATATAACATATGACATTGTAATAACACTAGAGGTTATGGATATCCGCCTATAATGGATACCCATTTAATAACAGATATTTTTTTTGTAAGTTATATAAAAAATTAAAAAAGGGACCATTTTGAGTATTTCAATGGTCCCTACATTCTTTTTGTCACAAAAATCTTGTGTTTTCTGTCTGCATCAGATGAAATTTATCTTTTCAAAGATTCTCTTACACTTTTTGTAGAATTCCAATCATTTGTGTGTGTTCTTTTGTTTGTGCAATGGGGAGCACCAGTCCGCGTAAGATAAAAGGTAAAAGGAAACTTACAACAAATCAAATTGAAGCATATAGAGAAACAGATAGAGCAAGTCATAGGAAAAGAAGACAAGGTATGCAAAATATTCAAATTGAAGCTTCTTTCGAACCATTGAATGTTAATTCGAGTGAAGATGAAATAGGAATTGAAAATATTGAACATCATATTCAAATTGAAAATGAAAACATTGAAATTGAAAATGTGCAAATTGAAAATGAAAATGTGAAAAACTTTGAGAATGAAAATGTTGTTGTTCAAAAATGTTATTCAAAATGAAATTGTTATTGAAAATGTTGAATATGAAAATGTGGTTGAAAATGAAATGTTTTTTGACAATGAAAATGTTGTTCAAAATGAAATTGTAATTGATAATGTTGAAAATGAAAATGTGGTTGAAAATGAAATTATTTTTGACAATGAAAATGTTGAAAATGAACCTTATGCAACACCTAATTACAAAAGAACCCCTAAATGGTTGGTTGGAATAGATGAGAACATAATTGATAATCTTTAAGGAAAAAGGTCACAATGAATGGTTTGTTTGTGGGCTACAAAATTGTTCAATGAATTCTTTTCCAATAAGACATTAACCAAACAATGCCAAATTTTTTGACAATTACTTAAGATTTACAAAATGAGACCATTATTAAAAAAATTGAAGATTCATCTCACAAAAAAATCAGAAAAAAATAGTCTTATTGTAAAAAATATTTTTAATTATGCTCTAACCTCTATTAGAAAGATTGGTAAGGAAAAAGATAAAAGGGTTGCTTGAAGAGTGAGCACAACCTCACTGGTAAGCCATCATTTGAAAAATGCTCATTTAATGAGACAAACTTGTATTGATTTTAACTTAAATCATAAAACATTGAATAGAGAACTATCAAGAAGAGGAAGACTTGATAGTGCTCTTCAAAATGATACATGGGCTTTTAGTGGGAGGCTTTCATGTGTTGATAAAAAACTAACCAATAATGTAAAGATTCAAATTGAACAATATTGGAATTCTCACTCTAGAGTATCATCAAATGTAAAGGATGTTTTAAAGTTATGAATTGGCAATCGAGATCATACACCGCATCCTAAACATTTTTTGGAATGTAGTCAAATAATTTTGTACAAACAATTTTGTCAAGAACATCCACACTTGCAAATATAGCAAAGGGATTTTGAGTCTTGGAAACCATTTTATTGTGTTCCTATTAAGGTTTGTAATAAATGTTGTAAATAACATGTTGAGTTTTCAATGTATCATGTATTGTTATGCCATATTTGTTCTACTATGCATACTGACGAAATATTGCAGGAGTGTCATGCAGTGCAACTTCCCAAGTCATCCAAAGAGTTGTTAGATTCATTTTTATGCATTATATGTGATGGTTGCTTATTTTATAAAAATGATTGTTTAAATGAAACGTGTTTGCAATGTGGTGGTTTATCGAAGTTTGTAACATGCTTTCATGAGGGAAGCAATCATTATTTTGGTAACAAAATTGTTGAAAAAAATAAATATGAGATAGTGAAATACACATTAAAGAGTGGAGGTGAGGGTTCTAGATGCGAGTTGGTTGCAAGAGAGGTAAGTATTGCTGATTTTATTTCAGATTTTAAGAAAAATATTTTCTATAAGTATGCAAGGCATAGCCCAGGTCACAATGGTTGGATTGACAATTCGGGATGTGTAAGGACTCTTTCCCCATTGGAACTATTGTATCTGTAGTTGATTTTTCTAGAAAATACACATTACAACCACAAAATGAAGTTCAATAAAAATATTATAATTCTATTCAAATTGTTATTTTTGTCCACATACCATATAGGCATTCCCTTGATAGTATACAAGAGAACAAGAAGATAATCAGGGAGTACCATTTTTACATGAGTGATGATAGATCTCATTCATCCGAGTTTGTACAACATTGTTTTGAATTTTTTTTGAGTTCTTGCAGGAAAAAGGAATTAAAATGGGTCAATATTTGATTTGGTCAGATAACTGCACAAGGAAATTCAAGAATGCCTGCATGTTTTATTGGTTGAGCAGGATGCATATAGAGAGGGGTGTACCACATATTTGGAGTTTTTCAAAGCTAGGCATGGAAAAGGTGAGCATGATGATGTAGGTGCATGTGTGAAGAGAGCTTTGGTTAAGGAACAAATGAAGATTAGAGGTGGTGCAACATTCAATGATGCATGTTCTATTGTGAATTGGTGTACCTATGCATTATCATGAGGAGGGACACTTGATTCACAAGTCAATAGGTTCTTTTGGTTGGTTGTGGAGGGCATAGTGGGAGATAGAATGGAATGTCAAAAAATTAGAGATTCTTCAAAGATGCATTCAATTCGAAGCTCAGATATGAGTGCATGGACCTTATGGACATGAGAGATGGCTTGTTTTTGTCAAAATTATATTGAATGTGATTAGGATCAGTGCAAGTCAAGTGAATGGGTAGATACATGGATTCCATAGTACCTAACCCCTTTATCTGTAGCACAATCCTCATTACAAGATGGAATGGAAATTTCACTTGAATACGATCATCTTTTAGATCTTGTACAGCCATGACATGTCTATGCAGTTGTAGCACCGTAGGGGAATGAAGAGGAATCAGACTATTGGTTGGAACAATGTGTATAGGGAAAGAAACATCTAACATAACTGATGACAAATGATGATGGCTTCATGTATCCTGTAGGTTCAATTTTTTTTTCTCGAACTTGGTTTCATTACCATTTCACCATCATTTAGGTTGTTTACAATAATAGAGATTTTTTATTCTATGTATATTTAGATGTTGATAAAAAAGTTGTGATCACACAGGTTCAATTGTTGTTTTCAGAACTTGTCTATGAACATATATGATTAGAAAGAATGGCATACCTACATTTGAAGACTATGAGAAACACAAAACCATTTTGATGTATTTGCACCTTGTTATAGCAACAAATGTTAAGTTATTGATACATCATGCTAGACCAAAAACAAAAAACTATGGACAATTAGTAGTATTGATCATAAAGCATTACTAGAAACTCTAAAGATAAGAGATGACCCTATAGGGACACTTGAGTAGTAGATCATTTGTTGTATTGGATAGGTATGATATTATTCATCACATTTTTATATTATTTATCTACTAAGGTTCATTATTTAGGTTGTTTAGAATAATATAGATCGGTTATTCTAAGAATATTTTATAGTTTGCATTACCAATTCATCATCATTCAGATTGTTTAGAATAATATAGATTTTTTAGTCTAAGCATCTTTTCTATTGTGATGATATAGATCTTATTTGAAGTATATTGTGATGTTCCTAGCATGATAGATCATGGAACTACTGCAACAATAGCCAACTCTGATAATTTGGGAGAGGTATGTGACATATTAGAATAATATAGATTGGTTATTCTAAGCATCTTTTATAGTTTTCATTACCATTTCATCATCATTCAAGTTGTTTAGAATAATATATATTTTTTAGTCTAAGAATCTTTTCTATTGTGAAAATATAGATTTCTCATTTGAAGTATATTGTGATGTTCCTAGCATGATAGATCATGGAATTGCTGCAATAATAGCCAACTTTGATCCTTTGGGAGAGGTATGTGAGACATTAGAATAATATAGATTGGTTATTCTAAACATATTTTATAGTTTTCGTTACCATTTCATCATCAATTAGGTTGTTTAGAATAATATAGAATTTTTATTCTAAGCATATTTTCTATTGTTCATAGTTTGACTACTACATTAATGGTTTGTATAGGTGGTTAACTCCAGAACACTAACATGTTGCTCTTGTAGACGACTGTATTGGTCGTGAAGGCAATGCAAGCTCTATTTCCTTCCCCTACTTGGAAATGACCATATATTAGGGTTGTTTGTTGTATTCCTATGTGGAATTTTGTAAATCCTATATTTGATAGCAATTATTGAATGATAATATCATGCATATTGTGTACACTTTACGTGTATTCAAGTGTATACTTTACAACTTATGTGTATACTTTGTCACTTATGAGTATTGCAATGTATACTTTATGACTTAGATGTTTTAAAGCGTATATTTTCTATTCATGTGTGCAGTTCACGAATTAAGTGTATTTGATTAAATGAATTACTTTTTCACTTACTAACAAAGAAAAAAACAAACCCTAAACCCTTTTGCACCTTTACATTGCATCCATCTAACCCTTTTTCCATCAACTAAAAACTCATCACCATGGGAAAAAGAATCTGAGATGGAAAAAATGGAGAGAGGTTCTTGTAGAGGATCCCAACATGATCCCATAGCCTCATATGAAGAGTCTGTAGGCATCATGGTTTCTAAAAAATAGAGATTGAAAGATTGTTGTCTTTTAGCTCGGAGTGATGTGGCGTATTTGGGTCCAAAATAGGACCATCCCTAGCGTAAATGTACCCATCTAGACGTGTTGGAATAGTTCGTTTGATCCTATGAGTTGTAGAACGAAAGTTGCACCACTTTGCAACTTTACATTGCTTGCATCTGACAACTTTTTCAACAGCTAAAAACTTGTCACCGTAGGAAAACACCTCCAAGATAGAAAAAACTGAGAGAGATTATTGTAGAGGGTCTCAACACAATCCTATAGCTTTAGATGGAGAGTCTGTAGGCATCATTATTTTTGAGAAATAAAGATTCAGAGATTGTTTCCTTTTAGCACTTTGGACTCTTAAGGGAAATCGTTGGTCCAATGTAGCTCAGAGTGATTCAATGTATTTGGGTACAAAAGAGGAAAATCCCTAGTGTAAAAATTCCCATCTAGATGTCTTGGAATAGTCTGTTTGGTCCTATGAGTTTTAGAATGAAAGTTGCACCACTTTGCAACTTTACATTGCTTGCATTTGACAACTTTTTCCTCAACTAAAAACTTTTCACTGTGGGAAAAAAACCTCTGAAATATAAAAAAATGAGAGGTTATTGTAGAGATTCTCAACATGATCCAATAGCCTTAGATGGACAATCTGTAAGCATCACAGTTTTTAAGAAATAGAGATTCAAAGATTGTTTCCTTTTAGCACTTTGGACTCTTAAGGGAAATCGTCGGTCCAATCTAGCTCAAAGTGATTCAGCATATTTGGGTGTAAAAGAGGACCATCCCTAGTGTAAATGTACCCATACCAATGTGTTGGGATAGTCTATTTAGTCCTATGAGTTGCAAAATGAAAGTTTCACCACTTTGCAACTTCACATTGCTTGCATCTACCAACTTTTTCCTTAATTAAAAATTTTCCATTATGGGAAAACACCTCCAAGATAGAAAAAACCAAGAGAGGTTATTGTAGAGGGTCTCAACATGATCCCATAGCCTTAGAAAAAAATTCTATAGGCATCATGGTTTCTGAGAAATAAAGATTCAAAGATTATTGTCTTTTAGCACATTGAGCTCTTAAGGGAAATTGCCAATCCAATGTAGCTCGGAGTGATTTGGCATATTTGGGTGCAAAAGAGGACCATACCTAGTGCAAACATACCCATCTAGAGGTGTTGGAATAGTCTGTTTGGTCCTACAAGTTGTAGAATGAAAGTTACACCACTTTGCAACTTTACATTGCTTGCATCTGACAACTTTTTCCTCAACTGAAACCTTGTCACCATGGGAAAAGCCACCGAGATAGAGAAAATTGAGAGAGGTTATTGTAGAGGGTCTCAAAAAATCCCCATAGCCTTAGACTAAGAGTCTGTAGGCATCATGGTTTCTGAGAAATAGAGATTCAAAGATTGCTTCCTTTTAACACTTTGGACTCTTAAGGGAAATCATCATTCCAATGTAGCTCAAAGTGATTCGACATATTTGGGTGAAAAAGAGGACCATCTCTAGTGTAAATGTACCCATACGAACGTGTTGGAATAGTCTATTTGGTTCTATGAGTTGCAGAACAAAAGTTGCACCACTTTGCAACTTCACACTACTTGAATCTGACAACTTTTTTCTCAATTGAAAAATTGTCACAATAGGAAAACACCTCCAAGAGAGTAAAAATTGAGAGAGGTTATTGTATAGGGTCTTAACACAACCAAATAGCCTTAGATGAAAAGTCTATAGGCATCACGGTTTCTGATAAATATCCCTTCAAAGATTGCTACCTTTTAGCACTTTGTACTCTTAAGGGAAATCATCGGTCCAATGTAGCTCAGTGTGATTCAGTGTATTTGGGTGCAAAAGAGGACCATCCCTAGCATAAATGTACCCATCTAGACATGTTAGAATAGTTTGTTTGGTCCTATGAGTTGCAGAACAAAAGTTGCACCACTTTGCAACTTTACACTGCTTGTCAAAATTTCAACTTATTGTCAAATGATGGAAGTTCAAGAGTCGTCTTGTTGTAATTCATTGGAAAATAGTTGGAAGTTGTTTATTCATGGCCCAATTAGGTAGGAATTATATGTTATAAAGGTTTGGGAGAGCAAGGGAGGTCAATCGAGGTTTGGGTATGATGCCCTAGATGCGAAAAGTGTGGATTTTGAGTGAAATTGGGAGGTTTAAGGGTGTTAGTGATTGAAATCTGTTGGGGCAGAAATTTATAAAGATGTATTAAGCTTATACAGACTTCTATAAATGTGTTTGAATTGTTTTTTGAGTGAGATAAGTGTGGAAATGCATACTTTTAATTAACCCCCTTATAATCTAGGAAAAATGAGGGTGATTAACTGACTTAGATGGCGTTTACAAGGATGATAGTTGTGGAATTTGGATGTTTATATCCTATTGAGATACTATCCAAAGGAATCTTGGAGGGGAAACAATTTTAAAGAGAAGTTGTTTTGCAAATTTGGGCTAATTAGAGCCATGTTTGGTGTAATAGTTCAATTTCAGTGGGGTTGTTCCAAAACAAGCACATTAGGTTTTGAAATATGTTAAAGAGAAGGGTAATGTGTGTCTCTCACAACCTTTTATTTTGTGGGTTTGAGTTGATTTTGTGAATATATTGATTCTTACTCAAGATTATTTTATACCTTTTACATGTTATCATGCTTCAATGAACATTAAGTGACATTTATTTTTATCCAAATGATTATATTGCTTTCAAATGAACATTGTAACATGAAATGCAATTCATTAAGTTGTATACACTTTTCATTAATTTTAAAACTTCATTTGAAATAAAAATCAGTTGCACACTTCATTACACGAGTCTAGAAAACAAAATAATGCCAAATGTAAATTCATTCAATAGAGCTTGAAATCATGGGTATTCTCAAAATGAGTGTTTGATAAAAATGTATTGGTAGACATGTATGAAAAATATGGTACAATAGAAACTAAAATTCATCGTTTGAAAAATCTCCTCAAAGAAATAGATGGATTACCAATTGTAATTAATAAGTTCTATTAAAATGTTATTTCATTAATCTATAGCATACATTATCAATCATAACTTTAAACAATTCTAAGATAATTATACATTCCATTTTGAAAATTCAAAGTAGAAAGACATGCACACGAGGAACAAATTAGATTGAATATCAATTCTTATATATCAAAGTGTAGAATAATTGTGTTTGTGCATATACAAATTAGGCATATGCCTACTCAGAACAAGTTCTACAACAAGTTTTACAAATTGTGGCATATATGTTGGATCTCAAGATCTATCAAACCCTAAGTAAATTTCAATCTATATCATATCCTAGTCCTGTGCTGGACCATCAAAATTGAGCCTCCTCAAAGAAGTTAGTTGCTCTCAAGTTTCCTACACAATAACATTTCAAACCACAAATTAGATTATGTGAATGGTTGACAAGATAGACTAGTAAATAGAAACTTATATATAATCATTTATAAATTACAAATTTAACATCAAAATCAGTATACATGTACTATATTATATCAATAATGCAATTCTTGTTTACCTCAAATATTTCTCTCTTTTCTACAAGATGTTCTGCATATGATTGTCCCTTAGGATGATCAGGAGTCCTTGTATAAAGTAATGGTCTCTCACTCATCACAATTCTAAGTCAAACAAAGGAATATAGCAAATAAAATAAAAATGATACAAATTAACATATAATTGTTGACAAATAATCATATCTACTAATCACATATCTACTCCTATCTAAACGTAAATGACCTACAATATAAAATAAACACATACCTGCTATGATGCTATGAGACTAGATGGGCTCATATTGGATGGGTCGGGTAAGAAGGTTTTTTATATAAAAGATGACAAGAATGTAAATGCATATGCACATATAATTATAATGTCGACAATAAAAAAAAATATATACCTGTTCTGCAACTTCATCCAATGGGTCAAACTCAGTCAACAAGGTTGTATAGCAACCAGATGGTTGCATAAAAAGAAAATATTACATTAGACTATCAATATATATAGTACATGTATTTAAACATAATAGATTTCAAAGATTAACATCTAAAATAACAATTTAAATTATTTACCATGTACTGATTGTCTAAGGAAAATGAAATGGTAGTATGCATAGCCTATTGCACTTCTGATAACTGCTCCTCTATCAACAACTGTTAAAAGATTCCAACACATAAACATATATTTGTTCAAATATCCTTCATAAAATATGAAAGAATTTACATAAAACACACTATGAAATTTCTTTAAGACTTACCGATCCTCCCATATCATCCCTGGCAGTCGATGTCTCTCCTACAAATGCTCCATTATGTGCTCTATCAACTCCTACATATGTCATATCATGAACCTCAAAGTCAGATGTGTCTATGGGAGCCTCAGTGGACCATCATAGAGGACCGAAACATAATTTTTTGCACATCATGCAATGATGAGGCACACAAATATGTCCAAAAGAGGATGGTGTACCAATGGGAGCTGATGGTTGTGTACCAATGAGAGTTCTTGCAGTAGGTGCACCACCATCATGCTAGGATGTATTAGGTGCAACACCACCATGATGGGATGCATCGTCAAATGGCTATGCAAAATGATGGCTATGCCTCACCAAATGATCACTTAACAAATGTAATGCATAAATGCTCAAAGTCCCTATGTCTACAACAATCTTATGGTAAGGTAGTGGAGTCAGAGCAGTAATAGGTGGAGGTGGATGAACTGGGGTGACTCGGTGTGCCCTAGGTCTATCATGTGGCATCCCTCTACCAACACCCTGGAAATCTCGCATGTAAAAGTAATTGACATGTTTCCCTAGCACAAACTTAACATATAATTTTTGGAGAAAATACCGAGGGACATCAAGATTGTTGTTGGGTGGTTTATCAAAAAAAATCCACCAACGTCTTCAAAAATGATCTAATATGCCTCTATGGGTGCACCATTTAATTAAAATTTTTGATTTTCACACATTAACATGCTGCCCAATTCTTTGATCTATGAATAATCTATGAATAAGTAGGCTAATTGGGATTTTTCAATATCAAGAGCCTTCACCTCATCATACGATAACCCACCAACATAAAATTGTATTTGTTCCTATCACCACTATGCAAATCTATTATGTTGAGTTGCCAATGTTTGAACATTTAAAATGATTGTTTCCAAAGTGTTTTTCATATCTGATAGTTCATCGCGTGTCTCATAGATTTGACATACTTTTCTTAATTGATCCAAATTTCTATGAATAGACTCGTGTATTTTTGGCACATTTTCATTTAGAAACAATGGTTACGGTGGAAGATTTGGAGGGTATTCATTTTCTGTAGGATTAGGGTTTTCATTTTGTGCA
Source organism: Sequoia sempervirens (assembly GCA_007258455.2). NCBI lineage: Eukaryota > Viridiplantae > Streptophyta > Pinopsida > Cupressales > Cupressaceae > Sequoia > Sequoia sempervirens. The sequence goes on along the minus strand of VDFB02270651.1, from coordinate 209,799,652 downwards.
TGGTTAGGGTTTTCATTTTGATCCATTTTAAACTTGTTAATTGATAAAAAAAATTCAAATTAACAATGGTTTTAATCTAATAAAAAGTATAATTATTTTTTACTAAAATTAAAAAACAAAAAACAAAATGAATAAAAATTAAAAAAATCAAACATACCTTACAAATTTGATGAATTTTTTGGTAATTTGACCTCTCCCAAATGGGTATCCGAGTCACACTATTCAAACCAATGTGCACGCACAATGAAAATATAGCTCTCAGGTTATTTTAAGTTTGTTTATAACGCAGGAAACAAATATTCGTTTATAAAGGATATTCATTTCTTGCTTTACAACCTTTTTAATTAAATGGTCAGGTTTGGGACACGACCATTTTTAATTGTGTTTTTTTGAAATATCTAATATTTAATATAATTTAATATATATATTATATACATATATTATATTATAAATAATATTATACATAATATTATATGTAATATATATTATATTATTTATAATATAATATCATATTATATTATATTGATATTATATTATATTATATTATATTATATAATATGACCTCTTGGGGTTTTTTTTAATTATAACACAAAGAACGGATATCTGTTGCATAATGAATATTTGTTTTATGATTTACAAATTTTTTAATAAAATGGTCGAGTCTGGGACCCGACCATATTGAATTGTGCATGGTTTTTTGAAATATTTAATATTTAATATACTATAATATATATTATAGTATATATGTTATATTATATATAATATTATATAATATATATTATAATATATATAATAGATATTATTATATATAATATATATTATATTATTTATAATATAATATAATATATCTTTCCTGTTGTAAGAGGTAGGTCACGAGGTCTAGTCTCCCCCACCCCCGTGGTACCGGAGGGCGTGTCACACCAACACCACTGGTCACGTTAAAAAGTTTACCAGGCGCATTACAGTTTATATGAGGTCGTGCTACCCAATTCCTATTGTCTAAAAAATAATAATAATAATATAATATAATATAATATATGTATTATATTATAATATATAATAATACATATATAATATTATAATATAATATAATATCATATTATATAATATAATATTATACTATATAATATAATATAATATTATATTATATAAGGGTATATGCAGGATCATGATGGGCCAAAAAGTGGCGATATGATTGGTATGTGGTTAATAACTTTCTTTTTATCCAAAATTGGTGAAATGAAAAGGGTTTTTAAAGGAGATTCTTAGCTTTCCACCAATATAAATTATGTTTTACTTTGAATTTAATAAATAATTATTATTCATTTTCTATTTGAATTACAACTAAAGTCCTGATTGATAGGCTGATTGAAAAACATCTATAGCTTGCAAATGGTATCACATTTTTTGAATCTGAAACATATGTCACGTTCTATGTTTCACATTCTATAAGATTAAAAAAAAAAATTAAATTTCATGAAGTTTTGACCAAGTTAAGGTGGTCAGACATATGAGTTTTTATATTTTGTAAAAGTTGTAATAAAAACTCATAATTAATTATTTACTTGGAAAAAAATTATGAAAAAATATGCATCACATCGGGACATGAGTCCTCTACTTATATCTAAAATCTTATAAATTTTTTTTATAATTTTATTGTGGTTAGGGTGGTTAGACAGACACCTACTTATTTTTTCCTTGAAATTTAAGTACTACTACATTTAAATTTCAAATTATCACCAATTAGATTTATTTATTTGTTAGCTTTTTTGTCTCATTATTAACCTTGTCTTCCTCATCTAATAGGTTTCCTTCCATTAATTTTTAGCTTATTTTTCATTTTGTCCTTTTATATATAGTGTTCTTATTCTTATTATGCTAATTATTTTTTACTTATTTATATAATTATATATGCCTATGAACATTTTATATTTATATATACTTTTCATTTATATATATTCATTTTTTTTTAATATTTTCATAAAAAAAAAATTATCATATCATTGATTATTGGGTTTTTTAACTTTTGTATCTTTCATTTCCTTTAGCCTTTCTTATTAATCTTTGTTTCTCATTTTTCCCCTAATTTAGTTATTTTTTTATTTTTTATTACGTCATAGTTACATTTACTTATTTTATTTATATATATACATATTTGCTTGTTACTTTAATTTATATATATATATATATACATATTATTATTTTCCCCATATTATTCTTTGGTTCTCATTTTTTCCCCTAATTTAGTTATTTTTTAATTTTTTATTACATTTATATATATATATATATCTATTTGTGTTATTTATCTATATACATATTGCATGTTACTTTCACACACACACACACACACACACACACACACACACACACACACACACACACACATATTATTTTCATAAAAATCATTTTTCTTTCTTTGTTAGTTGGGATTTATTTTTTAACATATGTATCTTTTATTTCCTTTATCCATTTTTTCATAGTTTCTTCTTATATTTTAGAGTGTGTAGAATATTAAGTTAATCTTGATCTTATTTTGATATTCTTGGTTTTTGTTTATTTGCATTGTCTTTCTCTCTTCCTCTCCCTTATTGAATTGTGTGTAATTTTATTTTATTCTATTTTATTTTTCTTTCCCACCCTCTATTTATCATGTCTTGGTTTGCAATCTCTCATTCTACTCCTACAACTCTCTTTCATCCTGATGATGAATCAAGGAGTGTGATTCGAAACGTTGATGCAAAAAAACAACACGGTCAAATCTAGAAAAATCTCACATTAAACCTAGTAGTTTAGAAACTACATTCAATTTGCTACATATTTTATTCTTACATATTTCTGAAATAATATAGATAACTTATTCAAAAATTTTATGTCAAGTTTCCTAACTCTAATTGTTTTGAATTTTTTGCCACTTAAGGGCCTACTTTTTCCATGATGATCTTGCACATACCCATAATATGACCTCTCGAATTTTTTTTTTAAAATTATAACATAATGAACATAAATCCATTATATAAAATATAATAATTGGTCAAGTCGGACCTGACACAATTATAAAGTCTGCTTAAAAAAAAATGAATATCCGTTTCATATCGGATATCCATTTTGTAATGGATATCCATTTTGTAATAGATATTCATTCGTAACGGATATCCATTTTGGTTCGGTATTACCAAGCCAAAAAATATATTGTACTTGGGCCTGCAAAAATTCAAAGGTGTGAATTTCACATTTTTGAACGTGTTAAAAATGCCTTTTTTTCACATCATCACTTTTTGGACCCCTATGATCTTACACAGACTTGCATTACCAAGTTGTAAATTAGGATATACCATGATATCACCATCATAAAAATCTAAAAACTCAATGGAATGATCATAAATAGGATTTCCCCAATAATAGGAGATTAAATTGCTAACAACCTTGTCAAAAGCATGGTCACAATCCATCACAGAGAACAAGCTATCTATTTTTTCATTCTTGCTCACTTTTGGGCTATTATGACAACAATCTACATCTTTCTACATTTCAACATTGGACTAGGTGTCATCATTGAGTTGGTCATTTACATCCTCTTGAGGATAGACACACACATTTTCATTATCATAAACATGAATGGTAAACATTGCATCACTCTTAACTTCTTCCCTCTCAAGAAAGCATTTGTCTATATTTGAAACTGAAGACATCTGATCATTTGTATTCACACAGCTGCTAATTTCATCAGTATGTTTACCCACAATTGAAGACAACAAACTTTCAACATATTTATCCCTTATCTTTTCCATATTATCTAAACATGTTTAAGCCATCTGCATACTCAATATTCTAAATTCCTTTAACAGTGCACTAGATCACTCCTCAAAAGCTTCAAAATACATTGAATGCAATTTGAGGTACTGAGTCTAAAGTTTTTTAGGGATTAGTGAAAGAGAAACAACAAATTTGTGACTGAAAACAATGCTTGACTCTTCATCTTACAAAAGTAAGTATCCACTAGTTTATCCCAATAGGAAAATGACTTCTTTGGAAAACTTAAGTACCAGTCCCTAGCTCTAACTTCAAGGGATGTGACAAAAAATCTCATCCGCATATCTTGATCTCCAAATGAATGTTTCTCCATGAAGCTAGAAAAACTTTAGACATGTGCATCTACTTCATACACATTGCATCCATTAAATCTAGGCATCTACTTATAGATTCGAGTTGGCATACTTCCAACCTTGTAATCAACCCATGACAAGTATAATTGGTCAGACAATGGATCAAAAGAATTAAGAAAAGATGTAGCAATTTGACTAGTAGATCTAGTATGATTATCTCTTAACTGGGCTTGTAGAGACATCAGGTGCCTTTTGTTTAACTCTTTAATTTTCCTCTCAAACATGAGCATGTGTAGGATCATGATGGGCCAAAAATTGGCGATATGATGGGTATGTGTAGGGTATGTGGCTGATGACCTTTTTTTAACCCAAAATTGATGAAACAAAAAGGGTTTTTAAAGGAGATTCTCAAGTTTCCACCAATATAAATTATGCTTTACTTTGAATTTAATAAATAATTATTATTCATTTTCTATTTGAATTACGACTAAAGTCTCGATTGATAGGTTGATTGAAAAACATCTGTAGATTTCAAATGGTATCACACTTTTTGAATCTGAAACATGTGTCACATTCTATGCTTTTTATACTATAGGATTTGAAAAAAAAAATTCACGAAGTTTTGACCAAGTTAAGGTGGTTAGATATACGCATTTTTTATATTTTTAAAAATTTGTAATAAAAAATTCATAATTAATTATTTACTTGGAAAAAAATTACAAAAAAATATGCATCACATTGCGACATGAGTCCTCTACTTATATCTAAAATATTATAATTTTATTGTGGTTATGGTGGTAAGACAAACACCTACTTCTTATTTTTTCCCTAAAATTTAAGTGCTACTGCATTGAAATTTAAATTTTTCACCAAATAGATTTAAAAAAAAAACCTAGTAGTTTAGAAACTACATTCAATTTGCTATAGATTCTATTCTTACGTATTTTTTAAATAATATAGATAAATTATTCAAAATTTTACGTCAAGTTTCCTAACTATGATTTTTTTGAATTTTTTGCCACTTAAGGGCCTATTTTTTCCATGATGATCTTGCACATACCCACATAGCTTTCCATTTCCGGCTTATCCTAGGCTTTCTCACACTTGGGTTCATGCACTTTGTGGTGTCAATTGTTTGAGGATTATTAGACTTCTGAAGATTCTTGACAATTTGTATTAAGGTTTCTAATGGCATGGATATTTCCCTTTGTTAATCCATAGATGTATGCAAATCTAGGTTTAACTGATTATGCATAGTTATAACCATGAAAATATGAAGGATCACTAGGATAACTACTAATAATGGTGGTAACCAGGGCTTGAAATATATGATAATGAAAATGTATAGAAATCCATAGGATATACAAATCCATTATAACAATCCATACTAGAAATTTTTTGAGTACTAGACAAATTCTTTAAATGGAACAACAATTGCATTCAATATGATAGGGCCAACAAATGAAATTATGCATAGAACCATGTACCTTCACATCTCTAGTTGCTGCAACTTTGAATAGAACATTTTTTAGGTCACAATAATAAACAACAGCCCTTCATGTGCATAAATTTTACAACAGAGTCACAACCTATTCAATAAGAGGAAAAAAATTTAAAGAAAGGATATCTTTATCAATGAAAATAAATTCTCCGAGTTCTTCTAGCAAAGTCTCTTCATGGTCTTTTGAATTTGGGATGCTACAAATCAATTTGCAGATTTGGAACTTCTTCAACATCTCAACCAATCATTCATTCTTTTTCGACCCTTTCCAAATGGAATTCAACAAATTTGCACTAAAGATTATAGGATAGAATTAACTAAATAATTCACTTCTCCCTAGTAGAGTCACCAATTTGTTGGTTACCCAAATCAATAGGCTCAATGAATACTATAGAATAGCCACTTTCTAATATTCAAACTCAAAGATGGATTTGTCCAACGAACAAGATTCATTCAAAGACTGAAATCTCCTATACTTCTAGCTCTATTAAACCATGGTGGGTCTCCCCAACAGTATAGTTACAGATACTTGTGTGCCAAAGAATCAAATACACTATAGATAGATGTTTCTCCTCCAATTGTTTGAAAGACACAGTACCCTAAAGATTTGGCTGACCTTCATGGTAGTGTCTAATTTGAACATGAGATATGTAGAGCATTAAATTCCACACACAAAAGAGCTTATATTGATAAGTAAAATTGGTTTTAAAATTGTGAATAGTTGTTGAATTAATCAACAAAATGTAACATGAATAACACAATTAGATCAGTGCTTCATCCATTGGAACGGAGTCAACTTCAATACCTATACAACCTGATAACAATTTAATACATACCATCATCTAAGCTTTGAAGATACTGTATTACAGTATTTCATCATAACATCTCAACTATAACTTCTTATCACAATCCTAGCACTCAATTTAACATAAACATATAGCCGTACTCAAGCATTTACATCAATTCCTTGAATCAATAAGCATGAACAAAAATAAAATAACTCTTGATTATATTATTCATGGCTTATAAAACTAGTATATAGGAGAGAAAATGGCCTTTAATTTTCACCATTCAATAATATCATGCCAATATTGCTATCAAAAATACATACATATTGAAAAACTCAAACCTAAGACTTAACTCTGAAATGCTCTATATTACAATGTTCTCTGTGAATAATTCCAGAACATCTTACTCCTTACAATGAATTTGAAAATTACACTTAAGGAGAATGAAACCCTAAATGCACATTAGAAGAAGACACCTGGCATCTTCAGCTCCGTTGATCTGTAACTGACCACCACCTAAAGAGAAACCCTAATCTGTACTCTGATTCATGCTTCTTGCATTTGCTGCTCTTCAACAAAAAAATATTCCCCACCTTGAAGAGTCATCATTCCTCTTTATTTTGCAGTTGAAAAATATCTTTAGTTGCAACAAATTTCACCTCTTTATTAATTTTTCATCCTACTACGTGAAAATTATTTTTGCATGAAAAAAATATTCTCCAACAAAGAAAACATCTCATATAGTGAATATATTATTCACTTTATAGAATTATCACTTGTGCCCCTTTTTACTTTTTCACATTACACTTTAAAATATTTTCCCAGCATAAAAGTTTTTTAACTTTGCTTTATCGGGCTACAAAAATGTTTAACACCTCTCAATTTAATTATTCACCCAACAAAGTTTAAAAACTTTTTTTTTTAAATAGTGAAGGCCTTTTAATTGTTTATCGGGCCACAAAATTATTTACCCGTGCCATCACAAATAATTTCACCGGGTCAACTTTTTAATGTTCTTTATGTTTTTCCTTTAGAATTTGTTCTTGGGACCACCCTAGCACATCCCTGCTTCCCCGATGCTTGTCCATGATGACAACATTCTTTATTGTGGGCTCATGGGAAAACAATATTTTAAAGCTTTAAAATAAAGATTTATAATATTTAAAAATGGATTTATTAAAATCCACATATATCTCCTCACTACTTCCCTGCACCCTTATGCTGACATCCGCCCCTACCTTCATGGTCTAGTGGGGAAGACCTGTTTCCTACTTTGCATCTTCACTTTGAGCCAATTTTTTTCCTTAATTCACTCTACAACTCCTCATTGCATATGGAAGCATCAAGCAAATGCATGCAGTAGTCAATTTGCAAATCTATCTTTTCCATAATGCATACTCAAGATAGGTGCAAGAAACATAGGATTTCAGTGCCAAAAGGAATTCCCCAAGCAATTTTGATACATTTTCATTGCATGTACAAAATTTCCTTGTGAAGAGTAAACATGATCTAGATTTATCCACACACTGGCCTTCTGAGTAGAGATCTTTCCTACAGTAGCTTCTTCTACCTATGTGAAAATATCCTTTGCAATATCAAAGTGGCCCCATCTCGGCAAGCACAATGGTGGCACCACTTTCACCACAAACATTCCCCTAGTTCATGCACCAATCATTTGGAAATATAGTGCTCAACCCATTTCAAGATTCTCTGACTAGTTCTTTGGATTGTTCCTTTATTTGTATCAAAACCGGGTAGCAATCTCAATTTGCATGTGAGATATCGATACACACATTCTTAGCATCGATTCAGCTCATGATGCTTTTAATTTTTCATTGTGCTTCAAACTAGCCATATGCATAAATTCCTTACAAAACAATTTATGAGCATTCTTGAGATGCGTGGCCTAATTGTTTATAATGCTTTAAGCCATTCATCCACTTGCAATTTGATGTTCTCAGACATACATGAAGCATTTTAAAAGTTTGTATCTATTTTAAATGAATTTGCAAACAATCTTGATGCACCTTTACTATTGGCATGATCTGTATAAAAGTCTCATTTTGCAATGTCAGAATGGCTACCCCAATTTGCAGAATAAACCTTTCATTCTCTTTGCACCAACAATAAGATAGTATTGCATCTTTCCAAGACATGTTCCTTCATTGGATCCCTCCATCTTACTATGCAGAGCTTCAGAAGAATCTTTGTCCTCCATGCTTTGGTGGATGTCCATGCCTTGCTACATCACTCCCAACACATCCACATGTTTCCCTCTCAAAGTGTTTTTTCTACACACAGGGGAAACATTGGGTTGTGTACCTTCCAATTTCATTTGCTTAAAATTTCTAAAGGCTTTTCAACAAATGTGTTTTGTGTATATGCTGCCAGTGTTTTTCTCCTTCACCAAAATACCATAGAACAAACATAAGGAAATAAAGCATGCCCAAGCTACATTCACAAGAATCCCAAAAACACACCCTCAAAGCTTCCAATGCAAAACAAAGGGTTTGTTTTAAAATCTTTGATATAATCTATAACCACTCTGGTGTAATCACAATCAATGTTATCCCAAGAGCCGTATAGAACACAATGGATGTTTGAACTTTTGTGAAATTCTTTCATTATTTCTTGAAGGTAGAGTCTTGGTTAGGTTTATTCATCAAATCCAAACATGGAAGGAAGAGTTGTAAGCCATTGAAATCAATAGAAAGATACAGATAAATGCTTGCATGATCATACAAATCTCATCTCCCTTTCAACTGGGAACCTCTCATTTCTTTCACAACTTGATCTCCTTAACAATAGTTTTATAGGATAATATGTCATTGAGAAAAACTAATATTACCTTCCCATAGTTGATCATGACTATCAATTTTCTTATCATAGAGGCTACTCCACTGTTGAGCAAAGCTCTAAGTGAGGGTTTTGTTGCATTGCCATAGTATTTCCAATGACCCATAATGAAATCATATCTAGCACTTATTAATTTCATAACAGTTAATATTGTCCTCCATTGTACCAATATGAACATCTAATGCTTGTCTATTTTTAATTGAGTAAAAACCTTGGTTTTCCTTTTCACCAATGCTCTCATGATCAAAAGAAAACAATTCAACTTCATAACTATGCAAAGCATGTCAAGTCCCATGTGGGCCTGGATAAAAAAAAAATTGTTTTCAAACAAGTTTCAATTTGAATTGATATAAGGTTGCTTGCATATGCATTTGAAGTGGAAAAATGAAGTGGGTTATCAATAAAACTTGCTTTATGGCATTTTTCCATAGTGATAAAAAATTGCTAGATGGGCCCTAGAATCGCCCTAGAAAATTATTCAAACGACCTTCTCGAGCCATGAAAACTTATAGGAATGTAGAAATTTGAATCAAGAATGCAATGCAACCAAAAGCTCAAAAAAAGAAGCCACAAGGCACAAGATATTCAACATCAAAGTTTCCTAGTCAGACTTTTCTACAACTGTACCCATTGAAAACTAATTAAAGCTCACCAAGTTGCCACTTTGAAAAAATATCAAATCAACTCTTTGGGAATTTCCACTGGACACACTAGGTTATTTGGGTAAACTGAGTATGTGTGCAAGTGGGCTTTCCTTGAATCATCATTCCTCACAAGATATTAGTGGTCAAAGTTGACCACCTTGAAACATTTTGGAAATGCAAATGTAAGAACTGAACAAACTACATTTTCTTTTCATCTTGAAAAAATAGTAAATTAGATCATGAGGCTTTGAAATTAGACCAAGGAGCATATGAATGTGGGGAGAATAGAGACCAAAAATCTATTTTTCTTTAAAATCATCCAGTTGTGAAATATCAGCTCAAACAGGAGGCCACTTTGCAGGACAAAGAATTTGCAAATAGTAAATAAGTGCCACAACCCTCCAGCTTCATTTTTCAAAAAAACTACAAAAACTCATCATGGGAAGCCAAAAAATGACATACAAGTTCACATATGTTAGATGAGTATGTCCACCAAGGGGTTTGGCATGAAAATAAAATGGCTTCTAAATTATGACCCTCCAAAGTACGTCATTTGAGAAAAATTTTAGGGGCACTTCTGAGTATGCAAAGAAAAAATTTCAATATGGGGACTTCAAAATTGAAAAATTTGAAGGTGCCATCAGAATGTAAACAAAGTAAAGTGGTGGCAATTATTTCATCTTCTATTGTTATAATATCTTCCCAAAGGGGATGAGGAGAAGGACAAACAAGACCTTCATGATTCTCAATGATTGCATCTTCTTTCACCAAGATACCTTCGTCACTAACAGGAGAGGTATCATGAGTGTTGGAAAAACAAGGACAAACAATTGAGAATTGGGGGAGAATCAGTTGTCATAGAATATTTAAAATTTTCAAACTTAACTTAACTTAATCTTAGATCTGATGAATGAACAATAAACCACAAACAATCAACACATCAGAAACACATAAAACACCAAGATTTTTACATGGAAACCCTGTTAGGGGAAAAACCATGGTGGATGTTAGTCCATAATATTATACCCTGTTAAAAGTATAAGAAGAATAAATGGGGAATGCACATGCATTCAAGCCAACTTCCTAGAGCTCACTGCTCAATTACAAGAGGGCTCACTACCGAAAGAAAGATTCAAATTACAACCATCTATATTTGAACTAAGAAAATAGCATCTGCTAATGCCTGATTATAGTTCTAGTTAAGCACATGAACAATTCTTCACTCTACTTCACTCTTCTTCACTCTCTGATCTACCTTCGAATGATCTGAACAATATTTGCACACAAGAGTCGCACACTTCATACTTGAAAATTTTCAAATGATAAAACAATCTCTCTTACATATCCATAACTTGGAATTAAATCACTACAAGTTGGCCACAAAGAAATAATAGAATGAATGCAAACTTTCAGCCCAAAAAAATAGATATTTTTTAATGTGAATCAACCAAGGTCAGCCACAACATAGTGAAGACCCAAATCAACAACTCCAACACAAAAACACTTCAATTAATTTCTCCTCAAGGATCCACAACACGCTTCAACAACTAGTCAAACATGAACATGAAAAACATGAAGATGAAAGAGAAAATATTTGATCACAAGCACAATGATTAAAGCGGATGTGCAACACAAATAGAGAAAAAACTAGAAACATCCACAAACACCATGAAACACCAGAGAAGCATCCGCAACAAATGAAATTATAGAAATCGCATGCTCTTCATTTAGGAACACAAACTGAGAAACTGTCAGAATACAAATCTTCATAACTTAATCAAATCTTCATGCGGATCTTTGAAACTTGACATGGATAATATAGATACACTCAGCGAGAAACCCTTTAGTCCATAACCTCATATCAGAAACATCCTGATCACACTGATAGACTAAACTTCATTTCTCCACTGACAACCTGTAGCACTTCTTATTACAATTTTCTCAATATCCTTGACATATACAACTTCTAATGCAAAAATGCTAATAGTGTTGACATCAATGGAAACCACATATCAGTAACACAACCAAAACATCCAAAAATCTCTCCCTTTGGCATTAATGGAATCACATGATGTGAAAAATACCATCAACACAACTACACTTACTCCCCCTTAGGTTCTAACTCTTCTCCTCAAATCTTCTCTTCCAGAAATATTTTTCACATTGCTCTTCTCCTCATTTGATGTCAATGTCAAAGATCTCTTCTATACAAGCTCTAAACCACATATTTGAACACTTGAACTTCTAAACATTTGACTACTCCGCCTAAGTAGCAGGCACCACAACATTAATCTAGATCAGAATATGATCATGAAGTGTACAGATTGATGCAAACCAATGCATCCTTAGTTCTGATTAGGAGTGGTAATCACCCCTAGCATCCCTTTGAGATACTCAAAAGTATCCTTTGGCAATGTCTTGGTGAAAATGTCTGCAATCTGTTCTTTGGTAGGCACATACTCTAGTCTAACTTTTTCTCACTCACTTTCTCCCTCAAGAAGTGAAACTTGATTGATATATGCTTGGTCTTAGAGTGTAGTACCGGATTCTTCGATATGTTTATTTCACTTGAGTTGCCACAGTATATGACAATAAGCTCATCATATACTATTCCCATATCTTTTAGCATCTGTTTCATCCACAACACTTGAGTACAATTATTTTTAGTAGCAATATACTCTTCCTTAGCAGTAGATAGGGAAATGGAATTCTATTTTTACTCAACCAAGACACCCGCTTCTTTCCTAGGAAGAAGGAATCACCACTAGTTATTTTCCTATCATCTACATCTCCTTCCCAATTTGCAGTAGTATAGGAACTCAAGATAAGATCATCATCTTTAGGATACCAAAGCCCAAAATCAACTATTCCTTTCACATATCTGAAAATTCTCTTTACAGTAGTCACATGAGATTCTTTTAGATTAGCTTGTAACTAGCAACCATACACACAACATTCATGATGCCTGGTCTGGTATGAGTTAAGTAGAACAATTTGCTAATCATTGACCTGTATCTTATTTGATTTTCCTTAGGAGAATCATCATTCTGTGTTAACTTGCATCCAGTTACCATGGGTGTACCAATAGGCTTTGAGTCTTTCATGCCAAACTTCTTCAACAATTCTCTCACATATTTTGACTGAGATATGAAAATCCCATTGTCTAACTAAGTGACTTGCAATCCCAAAAAGAACTTAATCTCTCCAATCATACTCATTTCAAATTCACTTTTCATTTCATCTGCAAACTTCATACTTAGATCATCATCACCTCTAAAGATAATGTCATCAATAAATACTTCAATAATCAACTCTTTATCATGATCCAACTTAAAATACAAGTTGTTGTTAGTGGTACATTTATTGAATCCAAGCTTCAGTAAGTATTTATCCAGTCTAACATACTAGGATCTAGGGGCTTGCTTGAGTACATACAAAGATTTCTTCAATTGGAAAACCATGTCTTCCTTATCAGTTAGTTGAAATCCATCTGGTTGTTCAACATATACCCCTTCTTCTAACTCACCATTCAGAAAGGTTGACTTCACATCCATTTGATAGAATTTGTAGTTCTTATATGCGACATAAGCAAGAAATAATCTTGCAGCTTCAATTATAGCAATAGGGGCAAAGGTTTCTTCAAAATCACTACCTTCCATTTGTGAATACCCTTTACATACTAGTCTTTCTTTATTCTAAACCACTTCACCTTGTTCATTCAGCTTATTTCGAAAGAATCATTTAGTACCAAACACATTTTTATCTTTAGGTCTAAGAACAAGAATCCATGTATCATTATTTTCAATCTGTATCAGTTCTTCCTTCATAGCTTCCATCCAGTGTTCATCATTACAAGCTTCATTGACATTGTTAGGCTCAGTCTTGGAAATCAAACAATACTCTTCTGCAATCCTTCTTCTAGTCTACACACCTTTATTATTATCTCCTATAATTTTATCTTCAAAATGATTTATCTTTACATACCTCAGAATTTTAGGATTCTCTCGCACTTCTGGTTCTTTTGCACTTCCACTTGCCTCTCCTTGTTGACTTTCTTGATTTACCAAAATAATTTGAACTTGATTCTATGTCTGGCATTCTTCCTTTTGTTTATACTATCTTGTTGGTCATTTGAATCATATCCACAATATCTGCATGATCTAGCAGATTCCTCATCAACTCTAACATTTTCACTTTCAACCATTTTTCTCAATCTCTAATTATAGCACTGGTAAGCCTTTCTTTTAGTAGAGTAACCTAGAAAGATTCCTTCATCGCTCCTTGCATCAAACTTTCCTATGTACCTGTCTCTCTTAATATAACACTTGCTTCCAAAGATTTCAAAATATTTAATAGTATGCTTATAACCAAACCATAGCTCAAAAGGAGTCTTAACATAAATACAATTGACATTTACTCAGTTTAGAGTGTACATAGTAGTGCTTACAACTTCTCTCCAATAGATGTGAGGCACATTTCCTTCCAACATCATTGTTCTAGCAACATCCAAAATTGTTTTGTTCTTACTCTCTACAACTCCATTCCGTTGAGGGGTTTGGGGAGCAAATAACTGTCTTTTGATTCCATGCTCTTCAAAAAAAGAGTTGAATTCTTGGGAGGTGAACTCAACACCTTAGTTTGAACTTAGGAATTTGATCTTTAGATGTATCTCATTCTCTACCATAGCTTTGAAAATTTTAAACTTCTCTAATGCTTCACATTTTTCTCTTAAGAAAGCAACACATATCATCCTAGAGTAATCATCAATAAGCAGTATAAAGTACCTTTCTCCTTGTAGACTTTTGATTCTAGAGGGACTACACATATTAGTATGCACCAACTCCAGTACTCCATTAGAATGATGTTATTTTCTTTGGAAAGAAACTCTAGTATGTTTTCCTATCCGACATTCCTTGCATATTGTGTTCGTTGGCTTCACTAGCTTAGGTAGATTTCTTACTGCTCAAGTGGAGCTTACCTTGACAATGTTATCAAAATTCACATGACACATCCTCCTATGACATAGCCAACTTTCATCTACTTGAGAAATTAAAAAAATTACATTAGTAGCACTCAGATGAAAAATATTACCTTTTGTCTTTGTACCTGAAGCAATTTCATTTCCAGAACTTCCACGTATCCTGCATCTTCCATCTTTGAACTAAAGATTGTAACCCTTGTCCACCATCTGTCCAACACTCAATAGGTTATGCTTCAAGCCTTCAACATAAAGGACATCATCAGTGTTATGTTTACCACCAATAAAAATAGATCCTCCGCCACTAATCACACCAACATTGTTATCTCCAAATCTTACAACCCCACTGTCATATTTCTTTAGACTTACAAATTTTATTTTGTCACTAGTCATATGATGTGAGCATCTGCTGTCAATAACCCACTAATCCTTTTCTTCAATTCGGGTTGCAAGAGATTTTTCTACTTTAACAGATTCAGTAGCCATCAGACCATTTTCTTTGATAGCAATGAAATCCCATTCATCTTCATTTCCATTTTCTTTATCAGACTCTTCATTAATCACACCTTCTTTAGCATAATAACATTTCTTTTGAAATCTAGGTTTGTTAGGCTTAGACCTAGGAACTCTATCAAGACACCTTGAAGCAAAAAGACCTATTTTACTGCAAGAGAAACATTTAATATGAATCTTTCCTTTATACTTACCTTGTCCTCTACCTTCTTTCTTCACAATCAGTGCTTCCAACTCTTCTACCTATCTTTCTTCATCTTCAAGTTGTTTCATCTCTTCCTCATACTTGAATGTCTTTCTAGAACTCTTTCCTGGATCATATATTTGCTTGTTTCTTCTAGATACAAAATCCTTAAATGCAAATTCAGTCTTAGGGGTAGAATCACCAAATTCACTCAACTCAAATGCAACAAGTTTACCAATAAACATATCTATTATCACATTTGTTACGGTTTTGAGCTCTTCAATAGCACAAGCCTTTGATTTGTAATAGTTAGGAAATGATTTGAGCACTTTAGCTACAATTTCTTGTTCATCCAGGGTACCACCGGCACATCTAATACCCATCACAAGTTCATTTACCTTTTGCATAAAGGAAGAAATATTTTCATCTTCAAAGTTTCATACTTACCTTTCAAACTCTGTAGCTTAGCGACCTTCACAAGTACACCTCCTTCATAAAAATTCTCTATCTTCATCCATATCTCATGAGTTGTCTTCAGATCCATCACATTTGTCATTTCTAAATCCATCAAAGCACTCAGCAAAGCTTCAATAGCCCTAATATTAATCTAAGCCTCTTTAACCTTATCAGGAGTGGAAGGACCATTCTTAGGAATAACATAATTGTTCTTTGTAATCTTTGAAAAGGGTTCACCAATACACCTCAAATGACACTCCATTTTGGCTTTCCAGAGAGAGTAGTTTGTTCCATCAAATCTAGTACTATCCTTTTTGTATTATGCCATCTTAGATCACCTCAAGCTTTTAAAATTCTTTAGAGGAACCTACTCTGATACCAATTTTTGGAAAAACAAGGACAGACAACAGAGAGGGGGTGTGAATCAATTGTCACAAAATATTTAAACTTTTCAAACTTAACTTAACTTAATCTCAGATCTAATGAATGAACAATAAACCACAAACAATTAGCACATCAGAAACATAGAGAACACCAATATTTTTATGTGGAAACCTTGTTAGGGGAAAAACCATGGTGGATGTTAGTCCACAATATTATACCCTATTAAAAGTATAAGCAAAATAAATGGGGAATGCACATGCATTCAAGCACACTTCCTAGAGCTCACTGCTCAATTACAAGAGGGCTCACTACCCAAAGAAAGATTCAAATTACAACCATCTAGATTTGAACTAAGAAAATAGCATTTGCTAATGCTTGATTACAGTTCCAGTTAAACACATGAACACTTCTTCACTCTACTTCACTCTTCCTCACTCTTCTTCACTCTTCTTCACTCTTTGCTCTACCTTCAAATGATTTGAACAATCTTTGAGCACTTTACACTTGAACACTTCCAAATGATAAAACAATTTCTCTTATATATCCACAACTTGGAATTAAATCGTTACAAGTTGGCCACAAAGAAATAATAGAATGAATGCAAATTGTCAGCCCAAAATAATAGATAATTTTTAATGTGAATCAACCAAGGTCAACCACAACATAGTGAAGACACAAATCAACAACTCCAACAAAAAACACTTCAATTAATTTCTCCTTGAGGATCCACAACACAGTTCAACACGTAGTCGGCCATGAACATGAAAAACATGAACACACAAGAGAAAATCTTGGATCACGAGCACAATGATCAATGCAGACGTACAGCACAGATAGAGCATGAACTAGAAACATCCACAAACACCATGAAACACTAGAGAAGCATCCACATAAACTAAACATATAGAAATCACACGATCTTCATTTAGGAACACAAATTGAGAAACTATTAGAATACAAATCTTCACACAGATCTTTGAAACTTGACGTGGATAAACTAGATACACTTAGCAAGAAACCCTTTAGTCCACAACCTTAGATCAGCAACGTATTGATCACACTGACAAACTGAACTTCACTTCTCCATTGACAACCTGTAGCACTTCTTATTACAATTTTCTCGATATCCTCGACATATATAGCTTCTAATGCAACAATGCTAATAGTGTTGACATCAATGACAACCACATATCAGCAACACAACCACAACATCCAACAATGAGAAGAAATTATGATTATCGTGATTGTCTATGCTTTCATATTCTTCTATCGCATCATTGTCACAAATAGGAGAGATAGGAAGGTGTATAGGTTTAAGGCTAGCATCAACATCTTCACTCACTTGCACTAAGAGACTCTCATAACTAGAGAATGTATTGAATGAATGACTAACATGCTTATTGACTAAATTTTTCTTTGCAAAATTTGAAAAGATAGATACCAACATTTGTGAAAAGTAATCTACGCAAACATAAAATGAAAGAGACTCAAAATGCAATGTAAAGACCTAGAATAAAATGTGTAAATGCAATTTTCAGATTTCAGACAAGGTAATTTACTAATTACGCTATGCAATAATTTGAAAATGAAATGTTGTAAAGGAAAATTTGGAATTAATAAATTCATTAAATGAACCAATTTAAGCTAGATATAGTGAATTACATGTAAGAAAAACTTATCCAACTGAAACAAATAACCAATGACAGCAAATAAAAGTACAAAAACAAGGTTTTTAATGTTATAAAAGGTAGTTTAAAGGTTGATTTGGGACTAATTCGCCTAGAGGGGCATATGAGTGCTAGTAAAGGTTTTTCAAGGATTCAAATGCTAAAAAATACATAGCACAAAAATTCCAAAAAGTAGGCAAAACAACCTTTACTGGGACTAAATTGCCCAGAAGGGCGTATGAGTCCCAAATTAGGGTTTTTGCACCATTTTCAATAAATTATCTATGAATATTGTGTTTTATAGTTAGGATGATGTCTAGACTGAGTGTAAATGTAGATTTCAGATGAAATTCAATGATGAAATATGTAAAAATGCAACCTATATGCACTTTCACTAATGTAAGATTTAGAAACCCTAGATGCAAATTAACTAATTTAAAACCATAATGCAAAGTCAATGCAAGGTAGATCAATGATTATGATGTAATCCAAATAAGAAAATAGGTGTTCATGTCAGGTTCACAAAAATCTAGTAATGGAAATAGTAAGCCCCACCTTTGAGGAATGGAGCACAAAGGTAGGGTTCCTATTTCACACTTGTTACATTCAAGGAAACCTTAAAGATCTCAATCCAAAGATAGAAAGGGGGAAAGAGATCTTGCAATAAGGTATCCTAGGGTTTTATTAGAGAAAATAAGAGGGTTCACCACCATGCTAGGGCTTTGAAAGACAATAAATGAATGCAAGATGCAAAGTACCATGCAAAACCTAACCAAATGACCTAGGAAATGAGACTAAAAATCAAGATATCAAATTGGAAATGAACAGAGGTGCACCTAGAAGAGTGATGAGGTAAAAAAAAGTTCTAAAACCTTAAAAACTTGTTGTTTGATTCCCATTAGGACTCATACATTAGTTTTGGTGATTTAGTCCCAGATTGGGGTTTTTGTGCGAAAACTTGAATCAAACAGTGTGTAATCTAAAACAATTGAAATCTAGAAAAAACCATGTAATGGGACTCATACGCCACAAGTGGTATATCAGTCCCACACAAATTTTTCAGAGGGTTAAGGTTTTTTTTTTCTCTCCTAGATTTGCTCTTCCTTCCATACTTTGTTTTTGGATTTGAAACCTTGATTTGCAACCTATAGGTGACTTTTTGTGAAGATAACAACCTTGTGAAAACTTGATGACTTTCTTCAACCTTGCAACCTAATCTTCAAAGGGTCTTCAAGCCTCAAAGCACCTAGATAAACAATCACATGTAGAGAGAGAGATTTATCGATTGTTAGGGAATAGAGGTTTTCCTTGGTCAAACCCCTTTTAGGTAATTAAACCAAATTATGATATAATGAAATAAGGACTTGAAGAATGAAACATGGAACATCAAACATGAACTATAGTACCTTGAAAGATGTCTTGTAAACATTCAATCTAACATGAAGTGTCCATGAAGGATGTATATCTAGATCTTGAAATAAGTGTAGAATAATTCTTAATCTTGGATCTTGAATGCAACATCACAACACTAGCTTAATAACATGCTTGATGCTTGATAACCTTGACAAGATGATGGATCTTGAATTGTTGCAATTTAATTGATAAAAAAGACTACCCTAGAATGCCTTAGAAATTCTCTTGAATGCTCTTGTGAAGTATTGTAAAATATTGTATTCATAAACTTTCTATTAGGAATGCTCTCTTAAAGTCTTAGGTGAAAATGAGTGAAATAACCTTGTATTTATACTTATTTATGTTGAATTTCTCAAAAATTACAATACTACAAGCTGACATCAAATCTAGAAGGAAAAAATCCCACCAATAATTTGAATTAAATTTGATTTTGGGCCACATGGGACTCATATTCCAAAAGTGGCGTATGAGTCCCATTAGGCTTAACAATGGGACACATTTTTTAAAAATGCTTAAAATGATGTAAAATCAAGACTGGCGCCCAAGAACCTAGGTGGGACTTATACGACCAAGGTGGCGTATGAGTCCCAGATCACTAAATGTGTGTTGCACAACCTAAAAACACATGAATTATGATTTTGTGTTGGTTTATGTCAGGATTATCCTCAAAAAGATGCATTAATTAAGGCTTGTGGATGCAAAATAAGGCCAAATAAGGAATAAATAAGCCCAATTATTTAATAGAACCCTATATTTCTATGAAAGTGATAGGATACACATTACAACACTATAAATAAGGAACCATTAAGTTCATTTAGTTTACAAGGGCACAAAACTTGATGTGAAAGTACTCTTTAAAATATTAAATTAAGGAAAAATTAGGTTTATTTAGCTTAAAAGGGCCCTAAATCCAATGTGAATGTGTAAAACACATTAAAACACTAGATCAAGGAAAAATTAGGTCCATTTTAATGTTAATCATTCCTAAATTAGACAAGAAAAATGGATATGTTTTTTGTTGTTACATTATCACTTCTCAAATTATATTTATTATGGATAAGTGTGTGAACATGGGATTAAAAGAGGATTTAAATTGGTCACTTTTGTCTTGAAATTAGAGAAAACTAAATTTTGTTGAATAAGATGAAATGTTAAATTTAACAATGTGATACAAAAAAGAACACTAGTGTATGTAATCTAACTTTTAAATTATTATTTTGTAAAAAACTATAGATATTAAGTAATTCAAATGTTAAAAACACATAAAGTGGGTTTCTTTTTATTTTAAAAATTCAATATAGAATCAAATTTACTCTGTAAATTTTTGTTTCTATTAATTAATTTCAAATCATATATGTGGATAGTTAATTAATATTATGCATTAGTTTAGATTTTTTTTCTTAATTTTTTAAGTGAACACATCATAAAAATTAGAAAATTAAGTCTTCCCACAAATTATGATAAAAATAGTCAAATTTTCAATGTGTAAAGTGAAACATAGAATGCAAATGTGAATATATATAAATATATGAGAAAATAAAACATTATGTAAAGATAGAGATATTGTAATAACCCATTCTAATTATTACTTAATTATAATATTGCAAATGACATTATGAATATTTAATTTTAAAAATGACATAACTAAGGAGCTATTTTTAATAATAGCAACACGTGTATAATTAAAATGAGTCAAATGTATATATATTCATTTCCAATGTCAATTACAATATCCAAGTTGAATTGGCTCATTAGGCGACAAACTCAATTACATTATACAATTTTACATCAATGATACATCATAGTCCATGATAATCATGATTACATCCAAGGTTTCTTCTTCACTCTTGCCTCCAGTGGTGGAAAAGAAGATGGTTGAGGCACTTTACCACCCAACTACGAAGCTTACGGTTCCTCAGAATTCTTCCAACTTGAAGAATACCTGACCCTACATGGAAAGTTTAGAAAGAGAACAATCTGCAAGGTGGAATCTGGTATGTTCCCAAACATCCACATGCATCTCTATCTATGACTAGAAAAATACAAGATCTATGCTAGGAATAGTAGACAGTGTTATCCCAAAGTCCATACATACATAATGGGCTAATTGCTTGGCCAAGCATAAAATTTAGTTGCAAAAACAAAAGATAGGTTCTAGGTAAAGAAAAACCTATACTATTAGAACTCCATTTCAACAACTATCCCAAAAGGTAACTTTCAACAAAACAGTTTATTCTTTAGCAACCATCTACCCTCAGGTGCTCTAGTCTACTTAAGTGTTGTTATACTCAACAAAGAGAATATTCTTTACACAAAGATCTATGGAAACATAATTTAGTCTACTTACTTCCTCAACTTAATAAAATAAAAAATAATTCAATGCATTTGTTCAATACATTATCCATTCATTTAAAACACATGTCACATGACTACATTCAACGTGATCTAGTATTCATTTAAGAATAAATTAAATAAGTAACAAAAGAAGGTATGTCATAAGTATGCGTATGTATGTATACGTAGGTCTATGTGCATACACATATATGTGCCGATTTAAGTTAATATATTTTTTCATACATTCTGAAATGAAAACCATTGTAACATATTCCCTTTATTCATAATAATGCTACAGATTGACATATTATCTATCAATAATACAAGATGTATATTTTTCCTTTTCAAAGAAATAATAACAAATCTGTTGAACAAATTTTCACATATTGATGTGTTGTTTGTAACATAACAATTATTTTTTATAGAAAAACAATGCTAATGGGTATGTGCAGGATCATGATGGGCCAAAAAGTGACGATATGATGGGTATGTGGCCGATGACATTTTTTTTACCCAAAATTGATGAAATGAAATGTGTTTTTAAAGGAGATTCTTAGCTTTCCACCTATATAAATTATGTCTTACTTAATATTTAATAAATTATTATTATTCATTTTCTGTTTGAATTACGACTAAAGTCCTAATTGATAGGCCGATTGAAAAACATCTATAGCTTTCAAACGGTATCAATTCTTTTGAATCTGAAACATGCATCACATTTTATGCTTCGCATACTATAGGATTAAAAAAAAATGAATTTCATGAAGTTTTGACCAAGTTAAGTTGGTCAGACATACGATCTTTTATATTTTTTAAAAGTTGTAATAAAAAATTCATAATTAATTATTTACTTGGAAAAAAAATACAAAAAATATGCATCACATTGGGACATAAGTCCTCTACTTATATCTAAAATCTCATAAAAAATATTATCATTTTATTATGGTTAGGGTGGTCGATAGAAACCCACTTCTTATTTTTTCCTTGAAATTTAAGTACTACTGCATTGAAATTTCAAATTTTCACCAAATAGATTTTTTTTTAAAATAAGCCTAGTAGTTTAGAAACTACATTCAATTTGTTATAGATTCTATTCTTACATATTTTTGAAATAATATAGATAACTTATTCAAATTTTTTATGTCAAGTTGCCTAACTCTGATTTTTCTAAATTTTTCACCACTTAAGGGCCTATTGTTTCCATGATGATCCTGCACATACCCTAATTGTATAAAAAAAAATTGTTTGTATTAAAATTTTTTTGTTTGTATCAAAATAAATACTATCAAAAAATTTTGTTTATATCAAAAAGAATTATTTTTTGTAGCAAAACAATGTTGTTTGTAGAAGTTTACAAGTTACTATGCCAATACATTTTGTTAGCAGTTTTAGGTTATCCAATACATCATGTAAACAGTTGTAGTAACAGAAAAAGTAGCCTTTTTCCCTTACTTGGTTTGGATAATTAACGTTAAAACTGAACTAATGGTTTCTTGGAGTGGTTATGTAATGTGTTGTACAAATTCACATCATTCTAGGACCTTTATTTAATTAAATTGTGCCTTAATTGGTCCTTGGAAAAGGTGTTGTGAAGTGTTGTAACACATTTTCACACTATTCTAGGAATTATTTACTTAATTAAGCCTTATGGGCCCCTTTCTGAATAAAATTTAGCTAATGTGTACCTTATTTAGGTTTTGTAAAGTGTTGTAACACACTTTCACATTTATTTAGGGTGGTCTTAATTAATTGTGGGTGCTTGGAGTTAATTAGCCCTTTTAAATCAAATTTAAGCCTTTTTTATGACACCTCCCAAAGGTCTATCCCAACACCTAGTAAATAAATAAAATAACATTTAAATTGGGAGAATTTAGGTCCTAGAAAGTGGTGCCAAGACCCATTTTCCCTAGGTGGTGAATGGCAAATGGGTTCTCCTTTAATGGGACCCCCATTTTTTAGTTGATCTAGAATGGGTTTTTAGTGCTCTTTCCATCACCTGGGGTTAGGTCATGGTAAACTGAGCCAGGACCCATTCGCCCAAGGTGGCAAATGGGTCCTCCCTTAATGAAGACCCCTTTTTAAATTTCATCTTGGCAAGAATTTAATAATTTTTGTTTCCAGATCTGGTATCAGCTTGAATTGTTTGAATTTTAGGTTTAATCTCCTAATTTAGTACAAATAAAGGGTTGATTCAAATTGTTTCTCCTAACAAGATTTAGGGTGATCCCATAATAGTGGTTTACAATTTTTGGCGAAACTGGACACTGAAATAATTTTTTTTAACCAAATGTTCACTTTCGGGCACCTATAGCGACTAAACTGTGAAGAATTTGAAGATGATGCAAACTAGAGTTTCGTGAAATTTTGTCTGTAGATTCTAAATATATTTTTTTTTTAAAAGTTTGGAATCATATTGCACTTCTTTTTCCATCTCCCTCAAAAATTAGTTTTGTTCAAAAAATAACATTTTTAAAAAGTGACACTCATTGTATAATGCATAATTTTTTTTCCATGAAGGATAAAAATATAATTCTTTCAAATTTATATTTTTAACTCTGATATCTAGTGCTTCCACTTGTTTAGATAGGTTTTTATTGAATAATTTAGCTTTAATCAAGTTTCAAAGTCAAACCAATTACAATTCAGATATAGCGTGACCATATAACACGTAACTTTTTTTGTATGTATTAAAATTTAATTTATCTTTTTTGTTAGATCAAGAACTTCAATATCTGGTGCACTCATATTTTTCATTTTTTTTTATAATATGCTATTTTTCCACATGTGCAGAAAAAAGAGCTTGATTTTTGATGAAAAACCTACATTCACAAGAAATAAAAAATAAATATAATAATCAAATTAAATTTTATTAAAATTATAATTTTTTTGAAGCTTATAATAAGGACTACATACTTACAAATAAATAAATTTTAAATGAATTCATTTGATCCCCAAAAAGGTAAATAAAAAGTGGTTTTTTATCAGCATTTTGATAGGTGTGAAGGAGACTTCGTTATAGGTATGGTTTAAAACTAGCGGGGTTCTATTCAAGGGGGCTTGGTCTAAGGTGGTTTGATCAAACCCTCCTTAATTGGAATCCTTTAAATGGAACATTTCAAGGCTTAAATCATTATACTTTCTAAAAATATGTGATTTCAGCAAAATTAGGATCTCCCAGAAATTGTAAACCACTATTGTGGCAGCACTCTTTAGTAAGTTTATGAAACTATAGTGTCGAGAAAAGGATCCTTTGATATTTTTCACACTCGTTTGGGTCCTCCTTGTGGATTTTTGCTTAATGTTACCTTGATTTAATGTTGTAATGTGGATAATGCATTCACATTAGGTCATGGGCCCCTGTGAACTAATAGAATATAATGGTTCCTTGCAAAAGTGTTGTGAAGTTTTGTAACACAATTTCACACTTTTTTAGGGTTTTATTAATTAACTAATCATAAAGTAAACATAATTTTAATCATAATCAATATTAATCTTTCCTTATTTGGAGTGTTGTAAAGTGTTGCAACACACTTTAACATTCCTCTAGACTTGTTATTAATAATTTGGATTTCTTATGCTTTAATTGGCTGCCTTATTTTGCATACACAAGCCTCATTTATTGCATATTTTTTAGGATAATACTGACACCAACTTGTAACCAATCATAATTTAGGTGTTCTTGGCTTGTGTGGCCAAGATTTAGTTTCTGGGAATCATTTACCACATTGGGAGAATGAATCACACCTAGGTCTTTTTTGCCCTGATGTAGGTTTCACACATTTCTAGACACTTGATGTTTGGTCCCATACATTGTGTGATGGTACACATTCACCACCTTGGGAAAATGAGTCCTATGTGACCAATATTCAAATTCAAATCAAAATTCTAGTGGGATTTTATTCTCCTAGATCTAATGTTGGCTTGTAGTGCTGTAGTTTTGGGAATTATTGCATAATTAAGTATAAATACAAGGTTCATTCACTCATTTTCATCCCAAGCATTTAAGCATTCATACCCAACATTCAAGTGAGTTGACAAGAGCATTTGAGCATTCAAGGAATTACAAGGGAATATTATCAAGCATTCTGGAGAATTCTTCAAGCGTCATTCATCATGTCAAAGGTTGTTTGCATCATGTTATTTTTGAGCTAACACTTGTGGTGTAGGGTTTTGTGATTCAAGCAAGCATTTCATTCAAGATCTATCAACATCAAGCAAGAGTTAAGAACCACATCCATTGGAGCCATCACTTACATGTTTGTAGCCTTTTATAGCAATGGTTTGGTGAGTTGCAGCATTGCTATTTGTTCATTCATCATTATCTTTCCATATTTTATTCTATTTCAAGGTTTAATTACCAACAAGGGGTTTGAGCAAGGCAAACCCCTATTTACTAACCTCCACAATTTTTTCCCCTCTTCTTGTGTGTGATTTACAAAGCTAGGTTGTATATTTTCCAAGAAGCAAAGGTGGAGGAAAGTTGTTAAGTTCTTAAAAGTTGTCAAAGTTGTCATCAAGCCTAGGAGAAGCCTTGAGAAGACCTACAGGTGGTGTTTTATAGTTTTGGATCCAAAAACCAATCAGGAAGAACAAAGCAAACTAAGAGGCACAAAATCCACTTTAGAATTTGTAGAAAAGAAGAAGTGGATTGATTCACCACTATTGGCGAATGAGTGCCACTCTACATGCCTGAACAAAATTTTTACAGATCTGGATACCCTTTTGGCTGAAACCTGCTCCAGTGCATTTTCCAAAAAACTAGATTGATTCATCCAGCTTGGCATATGAGTCCCAGTCAACTTCAATAATAGATTTTTTAAGATTATAGACCTCCATTCTACCTCCATTTATTTAGATGCATATTTCTAGTTTCATATTCTTCTATTACATTTTGTTTATCTTTCTAGGTCATTTAGTATTTGTTTGCATATGACATTATGTTTTCAAACATTTTCTTTCCCAAGTTTACACTTGGTGGTGAACCCCCCATTAGTTATCATTCAATCCCCTAGAACATTCCCTTTTCTATATTTCAATCTCCTTTGCATTGAAATCTTGAGTGTTTGTTCTTGAGTGAAAGGTTGGAAATTAGCCTTTCTCCTTTTAGGTCCAAAATCCTAGAAGTAAAAGAAAGTCCCATCAATTTTTTACATTTCATTTTGGTGAAGCTACATATAGAACATCATATTTTTTATTTGGAGTGCATTTACATCCTAGATTTAGCTTGCATTAACATTGCATTAGGTTTTTCATTATTCAATTTGCATTCTAGGGTTTCAAATTTTCCATTAGTGAAAAGCTCATTTAGCTTGCATTTTTGCACTTAATTTCTTTGAGAAATGGTAAAACTCTAAATTTACATCTCAAATTTGCATCATAAAATATGAATATCATAAAATTCAATTCAAAAATTCAAAAAAAATTCAAAATAATTAGTACCTAGACTCATTCGCCACCTTGGGCGAATTAGTCCCATTGCATATTTTTCACTTCATTTTCTGGCATTTATAGTTCAGTTTCTAAGTTTATGCTTGTTTTTTTTGCATTTCAATTTTACTTTCTAGAATTTTAGTTATAAGTAATTCATTCTTGTTAGCTTACATTGCATTTGCATTCACCCTGCATTTAGTAGCCTTTGCATGAGTGTTTGGTTTCCTCTTGCTAGTACCTTGGTGAGAATGAGTTTGAGACTCATTTCATCCCATGATAACACAATCATTATGGATCTTGGATTATCTAGATCTTCCACTCCTAGTATTGACACTAGTACACTAGGCATGGATAACACCCCTAGCAACTATTTGCCTTTATATTGCATGCAAATTGAAACAAGGAATGATAGCATCACGCAAGAAAAAATAATTCACATTCATGAGGATCTAGTAAAATTACAACATCAAATAAGCCTTAAAAACATTTCCACAACTGCAATTCCTACAATAGAAAACATTCATCACATGCTTGAAAGTGAAGATGGCCTTGACCTTGTGAAAAACATAGTGAAAATCTTTGGAAAGCATCTTCTTATAACCATTAGATGTCCTTTACCCACAAGAAATGTTACAAGCCAAGGAGGAACTCAAATTCCTCCTCCCACAACCATAGCCTCAATACCTACCTATACCAATCCTCAAGTCACAACAACAATGCAATGAGCTAGTAATTTGATGCCTTCCCTAGGTATTCCTGCTAGCATCCCTAGTTCCTATGTGGCATCGCAAGTTATATCTCCTACCTTACCATCTATAAGCATTCCATTCACTCATCCTAAAAACACATACACTCCATCACCACTTTCAATTCCATCTCATAACACAAGCAATGACCCTTTCATAACACAACTATTCCAAACTATTTCATCCCTTCAAAAGAAAATTTCTACCATCAACCATTGAAACTAAAATGGCCCACCTACATATTATGTCAAAATCAGTCAATTTTCCTTGGAGATATTGTGAACACCAATGCCACAACGTGTAGAGGTTCCTATATTTGAGAAGTATTCATGGAAGGGAGATCCTTCTAGCCATGTTAATGCTTACACTGCCTTATGTAGTGACTTTGTGTCACGCTCCGCCGTGCGAAC
This sequence comes from Sequoia sempervirens, assembly GCA_007258455.2. Lineage (NCBI taxonomy): Eukaryota > Viridiplantae > Streptophyta > Pinopsida > Cupressales > Cupressaceae > Sequoia > Sequoia sempervirens. Next base: position 209,771,245 of record VDFB02270651.1, on the reverse strand, counting down.
CCCAAAGGAACTAATAATAACGGAACAATTTTTTTTTTAAAGAATATAATAAACATACTTAAGTATTATAACATAACAATGTATTATGAGGCACAACTAGTTCCAATGGGGTACACGAAGTGACATGACTACACTAACCCATAACAATGATAACAAGATAACAATAATTGATCTATTACGTAAATCTATTCATTCCCATTTCATCATTTAAAATATCTATCAACTATATCCATATTAATAACATATGCACATATGACAATACATGGAATTATAAAGATATAAAGTGTTACATATTTCGATAGATACAACTCTACATAACCAACTATAACACAAGATCCTGAATAAATACATGGCATGAATAAATATTACATCCCAATGATAGAAGAATACAATTGACTGAAAATACAACTCAATAACCACATATACAATTTACAACAAGGTCATCCCAACACACGTGGGAGACAATATATCAATGAATACATTACATATGAAGTATATACATCTATCTGGTACATAAGGACACTGGATCATCAACATCCGCCAAAACCTGCAAGTAAAAGATACATCTGCAACATAAGAGGGAACCCAATGGGGTGTGAAGCACGTTCCACCCAACCACCCCCGTGCTGAGAGTAGACAAGGAAGGGTCCCCAACCAAGCACACTTAACAATCACAAAGACTAACTCCAAATAGACAACTAACATCAAAAAACACTGAGAAACTCAACAACGACAAACCCAAAGGCACAACAACACCACTTTAGAACACAACAAGTCATAATCACAAGCATCAACGAAGCTCAAGACATAACATCAAAGACTACTTCCAACAACAACCAAAGACAAGTCAATAAATCACTTAATCACAACAGACACAACATCACTTAACATCTACAATCACAAAGCCAATTAACAACTACAAACACAATATTACTTCACAACTGTAATTACAAAGTCACTTAACACGAGGTTACAATGCTTCCAGAGAACAAGGATCATGAACATCGCACAATAACTAATCAACTGTCGACATAGGAAGAGTGTCATGCATAAATTGCCATGAGTTACCCTGGCTCAACCTTCCTAGGCTACCGGACCCCCATCCTGGGTTACCCTGGCTTGCCTCTACCGGCCGTCGGACCCTCACGCAAAACTATGCATCCCATCTCATCTCGAGCCTTATCATTCACTTGCTTCATGAGAGAGACATCCTTTATCTTTATTAGTGTGAAAGCCCCCCCATTAATTCATTTAGATTATCACTTAATTAAACTCTAGGTAGGTTACCCTGGCGCCCCTTTGTGTGTCGGACACCCACAAAGAGCCACTCTCCTATCGACAACACAATAAAGTACAATACCACAATAGTAACTAGACCACATAACCTCTCCAATCCAAGGAGAAAATAAAACAAGGAACTCACTCTGAACACTGGAGGAAACCAAATATGGAAACACACTCCTTCCAAAGGAGGTACAAATCTCATTACCCACTCCTATTTCTTAGGAGGCATAAATCCCCGTTCGTGAAAACCGGGTACAGCATCATAATACAATACATCAAGGCGATTCACCAAAATGAACCCCTACACATAACATCCCACTCAAGAAAACTTCTCTGGAAGACTTACAATACCCTTAACCCTAATTGCCCGACATGGGGAATAAAAGAAACATGAAAGACAAGCATTCCATCTCTGGAAGCCCTTAACAATAACTTATACTCTTACGAACAGAAGGGTGAACCTAGGGTTTTCCCATACGACACAATTACATAAAGAAGAGAGTACCACCACAACTTGACGAATAACCTCAAGAAAACAACTACTTAAGAACAATTCCATAAAGAAATATTTCCAAACTCAATAATTTCGTCAAACAAATAGATCGACAATACGAGATTATTCAATTCAAAACAAAACACACTGTTAAATTCAAATTCGCACACTTACATTATAACATCATACCTTTAAATTTTAACTATTCGATTCAATTATAATTGCATAACTTATTTCCAATTTCTCCAATTAAACTATATCCCTAAATCTGGTAAAAATTATCATAATAAAATTTTTTATTCAAAACATTTCAAAATCATTTATATAAATATATTAAGAATAAACTATTTGATTATAACACCAATCATTTTATTAAAACATATTATAAAAATTTAACAATTAATTTATATATATATTAAATAATATATATAATATATATATAATATATGTATATATATTAAATAATATATAATAAATATAAATTTAAATAATATATATATATATTTTATATATATATATATAAAATAAAACGAATATGAATTAAATAAAAAATTGAATTATAAAAATTATTTTTATAAACCAATCCGCATTTAAGAACCTGAATAAAACAAACATAAAAAAATAAACATTCAATAACTAAACTTCAAATCAAAATTAAAAAAAATAGACATTAAAACCCGTGCTTGCACGGCACCCACAAAGCAGTGAGGGGACCGCGTACAGCAGTCCCCACCGGACTGCGCCCAGCAGTCTTGACTGCTGTACGCAGCCGGTGATGGCTGCGTACAGCGAGCCTTGGGGTCTGTGGGGGTACGGCCTGGGCCGACCTCCCACTTTCCCAAATAAAACAATTAAAAAATAATATTTAAAAATATAATATTTATTTAAACTTGTGTTGCATTTCTTTATATTTATTTTTAAATACCTACTTCCGTCCCAACACACAGGCATGGAAATTTAAACGTGTTTTTTTAAAATTAATAATAATAATAATTTCGTTTTTCTACTATTCGTTTCCTTTCGTTAATTTAATTAAAAGAATTTCAAACGCAGATTTCGAACTTCAAATATGAAAATAAATATAAATATTTATATATATATATATATTTTGAAGGTTTTTCAATCACGGAAAACGAGAAACGTACAGAGCATTTACTCTTCTATTTAATTTAGTTTATATAAAAAAAAAGAACAAGAATTTCAATAAGAAGGTAAACAATTATTTGCATATAAACCTGTATATACATATATATTATTTTATTTTGTTTAATTTTCGTTTTCAATAAAAATGGGATTCAAAGTACAAATTTTGTTTAAACAAATTTATTTTATAATAAAATCCTTTCGTGAATTCGACCAATACATTGATATATATATATAATTTTTATATATATATTTATTTTATTTTAAAAAGAACAGAGTATATAAATTTATATAATATATCTGTCAGAATATTCAGAAATAAATAAAATAAATAAATTGTTTTCTTACATAGATCTGGGTATCCCAATTCAAATGATAATAAAATAAAATTTCCTTTTCCAATGGTTATTTTCCAAACTAAGTTTTTTCGAAGAAATTTTTGAAGGTTCAACTATAATTTCCTACAGAGGGTTCGAGGGTTCAACACAATCAAGTTTTCTACATAAGATTTCGAGGGTTTTAATACATACGAGTTTTCAAATCATAAAATTTCATTCAAACAATTTTCGAAAACATAGCAAGCAGATTTGTTTACAGATCTACAAAGTATTAATACTTTAAAAGGAGAAAACCTGAAGTCGTTCGTCTGGAGAAGAATTTCTCTGTAGCCTGGTCTCGAGCTCCCCCTGCCGCTCTCTTCTCCAATCCAACCTTTCTTCAGAACCACAATAATTTTTACCAGAAAACACCAAAATCCCAAAACTATCTTTCTTTTTCAGATCTAGAACAACAGAGCCAAACTTGTGTGTGAATAATCCTCCCATAAAAATAATAAATCACTAATTAAAATCAATAAATCTTTTTCCGCTTTCTTTTCCAAAAAGTCTCTTTCCTTATTGGTCCTTTTTCAGCTTTTAAAAGCTCACATTTATCTAAAATTTTAATTGAAATAATTTATTTAAATTTAGATATTATCTTCACATAATTTCCTAATTTAATATTAATAAAATTAATAATATTTAATTACTCTCAACAATATTAATTTAATTATAATTATTTGCACTTTTAAATTAATTAAATCACTTTTAATTTATTATATATTTAATTTTAACATTTTTCTAATTCTCAATTAAATCAAATAACAGTGCAACATTAATTAATTATTTTATGCAATACGATTAATTAATTAAACACTAACCAAGAATAAAATAAATACTCAACAATAAAATTACATACAAGACAAGACAAAACTTCAATCATAACACAACGACTCACAACAAACAATGGACTTGGGACGGGGACACTTCCAAGCCTACTCCCTTTTTCAACTTTTACCCATTGGGTTAATTTATTGCTCGCCCTGTCCTGCCGAAGCAGGGGGAATCGAGACTTATTCCTGCAATCCTGCATCCAAATAAACGTCAAGTAGCACATGTATATATATACATAAAATCAACATCCTATCATGAGAAGGAATTGCAGTGTAGCAGGGCACTCGTGAACGAGTGATGCTACGCTGTCCTCTCACCTAATCTATTCTAACAATTATAATATCAATAATGAGCTAACATTTCTAACCAAATTGACATAAGATAACATGATATTAAACTACTGCATCACAACTAATTATTGCATCATAAAATAATATTGAATTAAATAACATCGCCATAGAATCATCACATTGACATATAAACATTAATGACAAATCATTTAAATAAACAAATAATCCAAACAACACACAGAGTATCATAAATCATACTAATAATGTCATATCAAATGATTATGTCCACTAAAGGGATAGCAACATCATCAAACTACAACCAACCAAATCAAACCCTAATAGTATCATCGTATCAAGTTAACACATAGAAATTAATAAGTCTCAACAGTATGAGGGGTATTACATCCTCCCCCCCTAGGATATGGCTTACTCCTGGAAGCCAGTAACTATATATATATACATATATAAAAGATAAGATTAAGCATACAACAACCACAAAGAGAGAACACGCCACAAATCTCTATAACTAACCGCATATTCATTCATTTCCTATTACCCTATTCCATAATTCCATACAATATAACACGCAAAAGCAACTCCAAAACCACATAGGGTCAATCAGGAAATCACTTACACAATGAGGTAAAGCACAAGAAGACATAAAAGAGTGGACCTAACAACAAAGCTGGTTGTCATCCACCACACACAACACACAAAATTCACACACAACACAATTTTCCATAATGCATTCTTCCAGTAGGAAGGATATCGGTGCATTGTACACTACACCGAGGGTCCTATCCCTTCCACTAGTTTCCTGCGTCATTGGACCTACACCACGTAACAAATTCTGGGTAGCCAAATCAAATCAACCCTAAAAGGAAAACATAAACTGAAAAACAAAGCACCTAGGTCAATGCCTGGAGTATTACTTACGCAACTAACAACTTAATGGGTCCACATTATCCCAGAGCACCCAGTGTTTAAACTTGGGCTCTGATACCAAGCTGTCACGCCCCGCCGTGCGAACCCCAAAGGAACTAATAATAACGAAACAATTTTTTTTTAAAAGAATATAATAAACATACTTAAGTATTATAACATAACAATGTATTATGAGGCACAACTAGTTCCAATGGGGTACACGAAGTGACATGACTACACTAACCCATAACAACGATAACAAGATAACAATAATTGATCTATTACGTAAATCTATTCATTCCCATTTCATCATTTAAAATATCTATCAACTATATCCATATTAATAACATATGCACATATGACAATACATGGAATTATAAAGATATAAAGTGTTACATATTTTGATAGATACAACTCTACATAACCAACTATAAAACAAGATCCTAAATAAATACATGGCCTGAATAAATATTACATCCCAATGATAGAAGACTACAATTGACTGAAAATACAACTCAATAACCACATATACAATTTACAACAAGGTCATCCCAACACACGTGGGAGACAATATATCAATGAATAAATTACATATGAAGTATATACATCTATCTGGTACATAAGGACATTGGATCATCAACATCCGCCAAAACCTGCAAGTAAAAGATACATCTGCAACAGAAGAGGGAACCCAATGGGGTGCGAAGCACGTTCCACCCAACCACCCCCGTGCTGAGAGTAGACAAGGAAGGGTCCCCGACCAAGCACACTTAACAATCACAAAGACTAACTCCAAATAGACAACTAACATCAAAAAACACTGAGAAACTCAACAGCGACTAATCCAAAGGCACAACAACACCACTTTAGAACACAACAAGTCATAATCACAAGCATCAACGAAGCTCAAGACATAACATCAAATACTACTTCCAACAACAACCAAAGACAAGTCAATAAATCACTTAATCACAACAGACACAACATCACTTAACATCTACAATCACAAAGCCAATTAACAACTACAAACACAATATTACTTCACAACTGTAATCACAAAGTCACTTAACACGAGGTTACAATGCTTCCAGAGATCAAGGATCATGAACATCGCACAATAACTAATCAACTGTCGACATAGCAAGAGTGTCATGCATAAATTGCCATGAGTTACCCTGGCTCAACCTTCCTAGGCTACCGGACCCCCATCCTGGGTTACCCTGGCTTGCCTCTACGGGCCGCCGGACCCTCATGCAAAACTATGCGTCCCATCTCATCTCGAGCCTTATCATCCACTTGCTTCATGAGAGAGACATCCTTTATCTTTATTAGTGTGAAATCCCCCCCATTAATTCATTTAGATTATCACTTAATTAAACTCTAGGTAGGTTACCCTGGTGCCCCTTTGTGTGCCGGACCCCCACAAAGAGCCACTCTCCTATCGACAACACAACAAAGTACAATACCAAAATAGTAACTAGACCACATAACCTCTCCAATCCAAGGAGAAAATAAAACAAGGAACTCACTCCGAACACTAGAGGAAACCAAATATGGAAACACACTCCTTCCAAAGGAGGTACAAATCTCATTACCCACTCCTATTTCTTAGGAGGCATAAATCCCCGTTCATAAAAACTGGGTACAGCATCATAATACAATACATCAAGGCGATTCACCAAAATGAACCCCTACACATAACATCCCACTCAAGAAAACTTCTCTGGAAGACTTACAATACCCTTAACCCTAATTGCCCGACATGGGGAATAAAAAAAACATGAAAGACAAGCATCCCATCTCTGGAAGCCCTTAACAATAACTTATACTCTTACGAACAGAAGGGTGAACCTATGGTTTTCCCATACGACACAATTACATAAAGAAGAGAGTACCACCACAACTTGATAAATAACCTCAAGAAAACAACTACTTAAGAACAATTCCATAAAGAAATATTTCCAAACTCAATAATTTCGTCAAACAAATAGATCGACAATACGAGATTATTCAATTCAAAACAAAACACACTGTTAAATTCAAATTCGCACACTTACATTATAACATCATACCTTTAAATTTTAACTATTCGATTCAATTATAATTGCATAACTTATTTCCAATTTCTCCAATTAAACTATATCCCTAAATCTGGTAAAAATTATCATACTAAAATTTTTTATTCAAAACATTTCAAAATCATTTATATAAATATATTAAGAATAAACTATTTGATTATAACACCAATCATTTTATTAAAACATATTATAAAAATTTAACAATTAATTTATATATATATATTAAATAATATATATAATATATATATAATATATGTATATATATTAAATAATATATAATAAATATAAATATTAAATAATATATATATATATATATTTTATATATATATATATATAAAATAAAACGAATATGAATTAAATAAAAAATTGAATTATAAAAATTATTTTTATAAACCAATCCGCATTTAAGAACCTGAATAAAACAAACATAAAAAAAAACATTAAATAACTAAACTTCAAATCAAAATTAAAAAAAATAGACATTAAAACCCGTGCTTGTACGACACCCACAAAGCAGTGAGGGGACTGCGTACAGCAGTCCCCACCGGACTGCGCCCAGCAGTCTCGACTCTTGTGCGCAGCCGGTGATGGCTGCATACAGCGAGCCCCGGGGTCCGTGGGGGTACGGCTTGGGCCGACCTCCCACTTTCCCAAATAAAACAATTAAAAAATAATATTTAAAAATATAATATTTATTTAAACTTGTGTTGCATTTCTTTATATTTATTTTTAAATACCTACTTCTGTCCCAACACACAGGCATGGAAATTTAAACGTGTTTTTTTTAAATTAATAATAATAATAATTTCATTTTTCTACTATTCGTTTCCTTTTGTTAATTTAATTAAAAGAATTTCAAACGCAGATTTCGAACTTCAAATATGAAAATAAATATAAATATTTATATATATATATATATATTGAAGGTTTTTCAATCATGGAAAACGAGAAACGTACAGAGCATTTACTCTTCTATTTAATTTAGTTTATATAAAAAAAAAGAACAAGAATTTCAATAAGAAGGTAAACAATTATTTGCATATAAACCTGTATATACATATATATTATTTTATTTTGTTTAATTTTCGTTTTCAATAAAAATGGGATTCAAAGTACGAATTTTGTTTAAACAAATTTATTTTATAATAAAATCCTTTCGTGAATTCGACCAATACATTGATATATATATATATAATTTATATATATATATTTATTTTATTTTAAAAAGAACAGAGTATATAAATTTATATAATATATCTATCAGAATATTCAGAAATAAATAAAATAAATAAATTATTTTCTTACATAGATCTGGGTATCCCAATTCAAATGATAATAAAATAAAATTTCCTTTTCCAATGGTTATTTTCCAAACTAAGTTTTTTCGAAGAAATTTTTGAAGGTTCAACTATAATTTCCTACAGAGGGTTCGAGGGTTCAACACAATCAAGTTTTCTACATAAGATTTCGAGGGTTTTAATACATACGAGTTTTCAAATCATAAAATTTCATTCAAACAATTTTTGAAAACATAGCAAGCAGATTTGTTTACAGATCTACAAAGTATTAATACTTTAAAAGGAGAAAACCTGAAGTCCTTCGTCTGGAGAAGAATTTCTCTGTAGCCTGCTCTCAAGCTCCCCCTGCCGCTCTCTTCTCCAATCCAACCTTTCTTCAGAACCACAATAATTTTTACCAGAAAACACCAAAATCCCAAAACTATCTTTCTTTTTCAGATCTAGAACAACAGAGCCAAACTTGTGTGTGAATAATCCTCCCATAAAAATAATAAATCACTAATTAAAATCAATAAATCTTTTTCCGCTTTCTTTTCCAAAAAGTCTCTTTCCTTATTGGTCCTTTTTCAGCTTTTAAAAGCTCACATTTATCTAAAATTTTAATTGAAATAATTTATTTAAATTTAGATATTATCTTCACATAATTTCCTAATTTAATATTAATAAAAATAATAATATTTAATTACTCTCAACAATATTAATTTAATTATAATTATTTGCACTTTTAAATTAATTAAATCACTTTTAATTTATTATATATTTAATTTTAACATTTTTCTAATTCTCAATTAAATCAAATAACAGTGCAACATTAATTAATTATTTTATGCAATACGATTAATTAATTAAACACTAACCAAGAATAAAATAAATACTCAACAATAAAATTACATACAAGACAAGACAAAACTTCAATCATAACACAACGACTCACAACAGACAACGGACTTGGGACGGGGACACTTCCAAGCCTACTCCCTTTTTCAACTTTTACCCATTGGGTTAATTTATTGCTCGCCCTGTCCTGCCGAAGCAGGTGGAATCGAGACTTATTCCTGCAATCCTGCATCCAAATAAACGTCAAGTAGCACATGTATATATATACATAAAATCAACATCCTATCATGAGAAGGAATTGCAGTGTAGCAGGGCACTCGTGAACGAGTGATGCTACGCTGTCCTCTCACCTAATCTATTCTAACAATTATAATATCAATAATGAGCTAACATTTCTAACCAAATTGACATAAGATAACATGATATTAAACTACTGCATCATAACTAATTATTGCATCATAAAATAATATTGAATTAAATAACATTGCCATAGAATCATCACATTGACATATAAACATTAATGACAAATCATTTAAATAAACAAATAATCCAAACAACACACAAAGTATCATAAATCATACTAATAATGTCATATCAAACGATTATGTCCACTAAAGGGATAGCAACATCATCAAACTACAACCAACCAAATCAAACCCTAATAGTATCATCGTATCAAGTTAACACATAGAAATTAATAAGTCTCAACAGTATGAGGGGTATTACACTTTGTCCTTGACAATAAACTCTTGGAAAAACTTCTTCCTAGATCCTTGAAGGTACTACCTTGGAATGGTTCTCTTCCTTACCAAAAAACTCAATTTGTTCCTTCAATGAACTTTTTGAGGCATTTGTAAACCATTTCCAAGTGCATATGACTCTCAAGATGACCTTGGCCAATTTGATGAGATGCAAGAAAAAAGAGGATGAAAAGATAACTGATGTCAAGTTTCTAAACCCACACCTTCAAAAGATGTTCACAAAATACTTAGAAAGTAAAATTCAAGAAAAGTTGACCATGATGAAATTCCCATCCTTCATGCACCTATGCACTTCCCTCTGTGATTATCAAAATTTGGTTAGTAGTCGAGATACAAGGTTCACTTCTAGCCAAATCAAGAAATTTGAACCCGAAAACCAAAACAATTCCCAACCTTTTAGGAAACAAAATAAAGGGTTCGTTCAAATCAATCCCCCTCAACAAACAATTCAAAATGTCAACAACCAAGTAGTTGTTGTCAAAACCATAGTGCCTTTAGTTATGGTGATCCAAAAAGACAATTCACTCCCTTACACAATACCCTTCATAACACAATGTCCCAATGGCTAGAACAACAAATGATTACCTTGCCACCCATCAAAACCATCGACCCTAATAAGCCTTTACCCCCAAGGTTCAAATATAATGCTTATTGCCACTATCATTGAAAAAATGGACATGACATGGAACATTGCAAGCGTCTTAAATATCTTGTGCAAGACCTCATTGATTCTAGCCATCTATCGATTGGATGTGTTAGCAATTAGAGATATAAGTTCATTGCCCTCCTAACCAAAATTTGAAAATTTTTACTAACCCAGTGCCCAAACATAATATTTCATTTGTCAAAGCTAGTGAAACTACAAAGAATGATGTGATGAATGTTGATACAGATGATGAAACTAATGCTTATGTTTTATATTGTTCTATCAATATCAATCCTATGGATGAAATGATATAGGTGATAGACATCATCCCTCGTAAGGGCCTAACTAAGAGTCCTCTAGACATTGCATTCTACTCTAAGGATATACTTAAACATTTTCCTGATGGTCCTCTCTACATAGTTGACCATGTCTATGAAAATCCCACTAATGGGATACTAATAGATCCTGCCTATGGAGAGAATGTGATCACTAAGGAATTCCTACTTTTTCATGAACTCTATCAAGATTAATATGATAGACTAAAACCATAGATCAAGACACACAATGGCTTTGAATGCCCTACCATAGGATCGATCACCCTACCACTGCAAATAGGACCAAAAATATTATATGTCACATTCTCCATCATCTCGTAGTCAGACCAATTTCATGTGAAGCTAGGCCACCCATGACTTGGCTCCATGAAAGTTCTCCCTTCGGTTGTACATAAATGCTTAAAGTTTTCCTTTGACAATGAGATATTCACTTTCACCATAGAGGCTTTAACCCTTTTTCATCTAATGGAAAGTTTTCCCTAGATGACTTTTGGCTCGAGCCCATGGAAACTATCAAGCCAATGGAAGACGTCTTTTTGTTGTCCTATCAAAAGTTCATAGAAAAAAAGATCACAGAATTATCTCTTCAAAACATGTCCCCATCCAACTTTGAATCTCCCATACTAGATGAAACCATGCTTCAACCTAAACAAGACCCAAACAGCAAAGAACAACCAAAAACAAAACTTCACCTACATCCTCCAAAATACCAAGATACAATGAAAACAACCTCCTCACTTCTCCTAGAATAAAACAAGTTTACAAAGAAAAAGAGAAATTGGTTGAACAACCTCCTGTGGTTCCTTTTGTTCCTCCCCTTACGAAGAAAAGAAACCTATGGTTGATCAACCCACTCCTACACAAACACAACTTGAAAACAAAACCAAAAGAAACTAAGGTGCTAGAGAGCATAGGTGAAGACATTGCGCCCTTGATCGCAAGTTACATGAAGAGTTAAACAAAGAAAATCAAAATCCAAACTTGACCAAAGCAATGCATGGTGACCCTCCTCCCCAACTAAAACAAAATGACCCAATACAACAATCACAACAAGAGTTGAACTCTTTGATGGAAATTATCATTCTTCCTCCTATTGTGGTTAACCTAGATGATGATGATGAGATTGCTAAAATCAATGAAGAGGTGAATAATGAGTTGAACACATTTTTTTTCTCTTATGTGAGCTTAAACGAGAAATATCCTATAAAAAGTGTTGAGCCTAGTGCCTCTCCTAGTTCGTGACTTTCCCTTTTCCCTTTGGCTATTTTCCCACCCTCGGCATACATAGAACATGATTGGGAGGCAGATGAATTGCTCATAGGTTGACTCGCATTTGCATTACTAGTCTTTTTCATTTTCTTTTATTTTTCTTTTACTTTTTCTTGTGTGATTGCATGTGTGTGATGTTATCCCTTGTGATGTTTTGTTTATTTTTCTATCTCTTTGTGACATTCCTCTATTTGTACCTTCATTCTTATCTATGTCATGCATGACTTTAGCTTTTTATCTTTATCTTTTTCTTGTGTTTTCCTTTTGGGGATGACATAAGACATTAAGACATTCTTGTCTCCTTCATGTTGACCCAAAGGGATTTCTTTTTCTTTTCCTTTTCATTTCATCTTTATATTTTTCTTGTGTTTTCCTTTTTTGGATGACACAAGGCATTGATACATTAATGTCTCCTTCATATTGACCCAAAAGGATTTCTTTTTCTTTTCCTTTTCATTTCATCTTTATCTTTTTCTTGTGTTTACCTTTTGGGGATGACTCAAGGAATTGAGACATTCATGTCTCCTTCATGTTGACCCAAAAGCTTTTCCTTTTCTTTCCTTTTCATTTGTCTTGTGTTTTCCTTTTGGGGATGATGCAAGGAGTCCAGACACCCTATGTCTCTTCCATGTTTTTTTTTGTATTCAAGGGGTAAACTCTTTTGACTGGAGCTATGAACCGGATACAACTATTCAACAATACCACCCCAACGGGGTTTGAACCTTGGTGGCAAGAACAACAATGCCACCAATAAACCATCACACCATGCCAATACCGGCTATGTTTCTTCCATGTTCACCCAAAAGGTTTTTCTTTTTTTTCCTCTCTTTGTGTCATTCTTCTAGTTCTATGTGTATTTGGGGGATGATGAAAATTCCAATCTCTCTAAAAAACATTGCAACAAAGAACATACTGACCCCAAATCCATAGATCCCTTATGTGTTTGGTGTTTTCATTTTTGGGGCAACCCCTCTCTTTTATTTTTCTCTCGCTTGATGTAGCTCTACTCGGAAACATATGACTTGGCATAGGGCTTTCCAAGTTGTCTCTCATGTCTTCTTTCTTGTATTTTTCATTTTCATACTTTAAATTAATTGCTCATAGTTTAGTGTTTAACAATTCCTTTAAAGTGGGGGCATACATTGGCATTATTCTTTTGCATTTTTCCTTTTTTCTTGGTTCTTAGTGCAACCTTCTTACTCCATACAATGTGTTTCTCACTTTGTGCATGACATTGGGTGTAATGTCCTACAAGAGTGTGATCTCTCTTAGCATGTTAAATTCCTCTTAGTGGCTTGATGTGATGCATTGCATCCTCTAAGTTGCAAATTTTCTATTCTTTGATGTGTCCTCTCTTGGAGACATTAGGCACAATGTATCTAAGTTAAATACCTTGCATTAACTAAGCAAGAATCCTTCAAAAATTTCCTAGTTTTTCATTTTCCATTATTGTTATATGGCCACCTTGCATAAGACAGCTTGCATGCCTGTGGAGCCATCGTATTTTTTCATGAGCTCCAAGCATACAAATTTTTTCTTGTCTCATGAAGCTCAAAAACCATTTTTATGTGGTTCCTTATTAAAGTTACCAGGAGGTGTAACTTTGGTATGGTTGAGCAAGAAGCCCAATTTGAGGCATGACTTTCCCGATATCCACTTGCATGTGTGTGTGAGTGCATACTAGCCATGAGTGTATGTTTCTCACCTTTTTTAGAACTTCTCACCTGGGGGATAGCCAAGAGTTTTGTCACCTCAAAGTGAGTATGCATTTTTCCATAAAAACAACCTAGATCTAATCCACATCAGGATGGAAAAATGGTCGAATCTTGATCCGATTATTTTATTCTTTTCTTTTCTTTTCTATTTTTCATCTTTGGTAGTGTATAATTGGCCTTGTTGCTATTCTTTATATCAATTTCATGTGTGTTCCTTTGTGCTTATGTTTGGTCTACTAGGGGATCTTGATACTAGGGGCTTGTTCACGCCTCCTGATTGTTGTTGTTTCATCTTGCTAGCATTGGTTCATCAGAACCCCTCTTGGTCCTTGTTTGTCTACTTTAGTGTAAGTTTGAAGTAGGTTCATCGTCTCACTAAAGTAGGGGCTAAATGTTATTTTGAAAAAATGATCCTTTGATAATTTCCATACTCATTTGGGTTCTCCTTGTGTATTTTGTCTTAATTTTCCCTTGATTTATTGTTGTAATATGGATAAAACATTCACATTAGGTCTTGTGCCCTTGCAAACTAATGGAATTTAATGGTGCCTTGCAAAAGTGTTATGAAGTGTTGTAACACACTTTCACACTTTTCTAGGGTTTTATCAATTAACTGAGCATAATAAACATAATTTTAATCATAATTAAGATTAATCTTTCCTTATTTGGAGTGTTGTAAAGTGTTGTAACACACTTTCACATTTCTTTAGGCTTGTCATTAATAATTTGGATTTCTTATGCTTTAATTGGCCTTATTTTATATCCACAAACCTCATTTATTGCATCTTTTTTAGGACAATCCTGACACCAACCAATAACCAATCATAATTCAAGTGTTCCTAGCTTGTGCATCCTAGATTTAGTTTCTGGGACTCATTTTCTACCTTGGGAGAATGAGTCCCACCTAGGTCTTTTTGGCCCTAATGCAGGTTTCACACATTTCTAGACACTTTTTATTTTTGGTCACATACATTATGTGTGATGGGACTTATTCACCACCTTGTTTGAATGAGCTCTATGTGACCAAAATTAAAATTTAAATAAAATTTTTGGTGGGATTTTTTTCTCCTATATCTGATGTTAGCTTCTATTGTTGTAATTTAAAGAATTCTTGCATAATTAAGTATAAATACAAGGTTATTTCACTCATTTCCATCCCAAGCATTCAAATATTCATACCTAGCATTCAAGTGAGTTAGCGAGAGCATTTAAGCATTCACAAGAGCATTCAAGGGATTTCAAGGGTAGATTATCAAGCATTCTAGAGCATTCTTTAAGTGTCATTCATCATGTCAAAGATTGTTTGCATCATGTTATTTTAGATCTAACAATTGTGGTGTAGGGTTTTGCAATTCAAGAAAGCATTGCATCTAATATCTATCAACATCAAACAAGATTAAAGAACCACATCCATTGGAGCCATAATTTACATGTTTCTATCCTTTTATTGCAAGGGTTTGGTGAGTTGCAACATTTCTATTTGTTCATTCATCATTCTCTTTCCATATTTCATTCTATTTCAAGGTTTAATTATGAGCAATGGGTTTGACCAAGGAAAACCCCTATTCACTAACCCCCACAACATTTTTCCCTCTTCTTGTGTATGATTTGTAGAGCTAGGTTGTAGATTTTCGAAGAAGCAAAGGTGGAGAAAAGTTTTCAAGTTCCTAAAAGTTGTCAAAGTTGTCATCAAGCCTAGGAGAAGCTTGGAGAAAACCTTCAAGTGGTGTTTTGCAATTTCAGATCGAGAAACCAATCAGGAAGAACAAAGCAGGCCGAGAGGAACAAAATCCACTTCAAAATTTATATAAAACTAGAAGTAGAATGATTTTCCACTATTGGTGAATGATTCCCATTGTACAGGCCTGAACAAAAGAAGTTTAGATCTAGATACCCTTTTGGTTAAAACCTGCTTTAATGTATTTTCCAAAAAACTGGATTGATTCACCCAGCTTGGCGTATGAGTCCTAGTAAACTTCAACAATACATTTTTTTAGGATTCTAGACCTCCATTCTCCCTCCTTTAGTTTCTCAGGTGCACATTTCCAATTTCATAATCTTCTATTGCATTTTTTTTACCTTTCTAGGTCATTTAGCATTTGTTTGCATATCACATTATGTTTTCAAACATTTTCTTTTCCAAGTTTACACTTGGTGGTGAACCCCTCATTAGTTATCATTCAATCCACTAGAACCTTCCCTTTGCTAGATTTCAATCTCCTTTGCATTGAAATCTCAAGGGTTTGTTCTTGAGTAAAAGGTTGGAAATTTTTCTTTTTCCTTTTAGGTCCAAAATCCTAGAAGCAAAAGAAATCCCCACCAATTTTATACATTTTAGAAACAAGACCTAGCAATTCATTCTAAGTCTCCAAGCATTCAATTCTAAAATTATTATAACATTTCAAGAGCATTCATATGGAATTTCAAGGTAGATTTCAAGGGCTTATTACAGCAATTCAAGATCATATCATCATGTCAAGGGTTTGATGCATGCATTCATGTTGTTGAGCTAAAGAAGTTGATGTAGCATTGAAGATCTATTGCAAGCATTGAAGATATATTGCAAGCATTGTTTCATATTATTTTCAAGGATCCAATATCTACATTCTTCATGGCCACTACATGTTAGTTTGTAGATTTATTTCACAAGACAACATCCAAGGTATCTACATTGTATATTTCATGTTTCATTCTCCATTCCTTTATTTCATCATTTGGTTTAATTACCTACAAGGGGTTTGACTGAGGAAAACCACCATTCACTAACAATCAATAAGTTTTCCCTCCCTTGAATGTGTGATTGCATATTTTTAGGTTGTAGATCAAGTGGAGTAAGTTTGGAGCAAAATTGTCAAAATTATCAAGTTGTAAAAGTTGTCATTCAAAGAGAAAAATCAAATAATTGCAGCTACAAAATTAACTACAGACTTCTAGAACTTGATAAATAGGATTTTGAGAGTGTAGAAATCAACAAACAAGACCTTGATCTTAGTTTTAGAAACCCTAATAGGGACCCATTCACCACTAAAGGCGAATGAGTCCTATGTAGCTTAAAAACAACAAGTTTTTGACAAGGTACACAACTTTTTATTCTCTAAGAACTTCCCTCATAGTTGCTTTAACAATTAGGTATCATTTATTATCGTTATTTGCATCATTTTCCCCTCATAAATAAATTTTTTAATAGGAAATATTATTGGTTTATCATCTTGTTCATTCATGTTGGTAAAACCTACTTTCCCCATTAAACATTTTGGTTAACCCAACATATTGAGCATTGCAATTTTCTGATTTTTGGAGTTTCTCATTACATCTTAGATTAGATCTTGTATTCATTAAGGTCTCATTTAGGGTTACTTTTTTTTCATTGAAATCTTGCATCTCATCTACGGTTTAGATTTGCATTGTTTTGCATTTCTCTAAATCTAAAAAATACAAAAGAAAATCAATGATTTTGTATATCATTTAGATCTCATACAATTGCATTTGAAAATAAAAACAAAATTGCATTTCAATTTAGACCTTTCATTTTATCTTTTTATTGCACATATACATTGCATTTCTAGAAAATCTAAAATTGAAAGTCACTATCTCGGACCTAGAACTATAACATAGTACTGAAAAACATGCAAATCATTAAAAATCAATTTAAAAATACCTAACCAGGACCCATTCGCCCTTACTAGTGAATGAGTCCTTGATCAAGTAAAACTTGCATCTTCTAGCATGTAAAAAAGCATCAAAAATCACCCTAAAATCCATTGAAACATTTCAAAAACATCTAACCAAGACACATTCACCCTTATTGGTGAATGAGTCCATATTAGCTACCGATCTGTAGTTTTTGGGCATTAAAATATTAGTTTCTAGCTTTTGTTTGGTGTTGTTACTTTCCTATTTTAGTTTCCTAATTTTTTGTTTCATCTAATTCAATGCATTCAACTTATATTGCTTCATTTCAGTGCATTTTTAAAATTCAAAATTGTATCCAAACGTTTCATATTTAGTAAATTGTATTGCTTGAAATCTAAATATTGCATTTCATCTAGGTTATTGCATTATCCCTTTGTTATTCTAGTGTTTTCACACTAGGTTTGTAAAACTTTCTTGAGCTTTACAAATTGGTGTCCTATTCGCAATGCTATTATAAGATGTAGTTTGAGGATCATGTCATCCCACGATATCTCACTTTTTGTGGATCTTGGGTTTCGTAATTATCTTTTTGATAGTGTTGAGAATCAACCCTCCATGGCTCATAGTTTGCATACTTCACTTCCTATGACATCACCTCCTACAGCCAATGTCCTTAACATTACCAACACCATCCCTTGGTAAAAGCACAAACTTGTGTCACACTTTATAAAGGAAATGGCCAATGGTGATCTAATTTTTAAACTTGAATCACTAAAAAGTGGCATATATGTTTTGAATTTTGAAATGATGTAAACTAGTAAAATATGTATTTTTAGTATATTTTATATTTGTATTTTAAAAAAAAAATTAAAAAATGATTTTAAACTAGTTTTTAATAAATTAAAACTATAATTTAGTTGTTGATAAAATGCTGAAAAATGAAGTTGCATGGGACGTCAAACTTTTTATAGTATTTTTTTTTTTCAAATTTTTGTGTGTTTTTTAGTGGAAATTTTAGTGCATGGATATTTTTTTTCTAATTTTAATAAATATATATTTTTAAATAAATATTAAAATGTGCATGAAAAAAAACCATTGTTTTCATCGGACATCAAGTTTCATATATTAAATATTTATCTAAAAAGGAAAAAAAATTATACCATCTTAAAATAGATTCTTTTATCTAGTGCATCATATATTTTTTCAATTTTTTTTAATAAGTTGTATTTTTCCTTGGCATAGTAATCAACCTAATATTTTGTGTTGATAACCTAATTTTAGTAAATATATATATATATATATATATATATATATATATATAAACTATTAAAATAAATATATTTTTGAAAACTACACTTATGGATCTACAAAAGGGTATTTTTTATATTTTAAAAAAAATGTTATTTATACATTAGCAGGATTTATTGAAACTTCAACTTTTTCAAATAATTTTATTTTTTTGGTAAATTGGACTCAAAGTGGTGCTCCATATATTTTTGGCCAACAATTTTAGTTGAAAAAATTGTGGAAGCATCTAACTTAGCTAGAATGAGTCTTACTAGATCATATGTTTGACCAAAATTGATTTTTAGTTAGAAATACTTAAATTTAGTTGTCCAATCCCATCCCTCCATGATACTAATATCCATCTCTACATACACCAGTACACAACCTACAACAACCTTCCAATTGACAACAACATTTCAACCTACAACAAATTTTCAGCCCACATCTATCATTCAACCAACCACAACACTCATTTCCACTAGCACTATGTACACTTCCATAGGTATTCCCATAAGAAATGTTTCAAACACAATAATACCTCAACAATCAACCTTCACTAACCTGCAATTCACAAGCCTCCTGCATACATACACTACACCACCATATTCCCCTCAAACTTATAACCATAATACCCTCTTATTAAATCACTTATGCAAACCATGACATATCTTCAACAACAAGTGGTAACATTACAACAGAACAATAAAGGCCTTTACAATACATTAAGTCCACTCTGTTTTTCCTTAAAATATTAAGATCCCAAATGCCACAAGGTATAGAGGTCCCTCAATTTGAGAACTATGGTGGGAAAGGAGATCTTGTAAGCCATGTTTCCACCTTCATAGCCTTGTGTAGTGAATTCATCTTTGAGGCTAAAATTTTGGCTAAGTTATTCCCTAGATCCTTAAAGGATATTGTGGATTTAAATAATCCTTAAGCTCCCTCCAGGTATTTTTTGTTTGGTTTGGAATTGGTATCGGCCCACACATTATATGTTTGCAACTCTCTGGGATCCCTTTTGGCAGTGCTTTCATTTTCTTGTGCCACTTCTAGTAGTGTGCACTTTCAAGATTTCTCTCTCGTTTGCTTCATCTCCAAGCTCCACCTGGTCACCACATTGCATCTTTTGTGGGAACTTTTTTGGTGGACCCTATAGTCAAAGCTTTGGGAAAATACTGCACCACATGTCATCTCCATGGGGACCATAGCCACAAGGGAAGGATAAAATAATGAGAGGCCCTCCCTCTATGCCATGTGTCCTAATTGACTCCTTGAGTGGTTTGAAACATGTCTTCTGGAGATTTCTACCACTCCATTCTCAGACCACAACCTTCATTTGTAGGAGGGCATGCTTTGTTCCAGGAAACAAAATATCATTTCTATTGGGAAGAATCATTGTGAGAAGTGGCATGACCCATGCCTAGGAATCATTTATGTTATCTGGAATTTAGGCGGTGGGAAAGATCTATATATACAGCTTGGTTTCTCTAAAAAAGGGTTCAAAAATACATAGAAAAGCACTAAAAGTCTCTTGCCCTTTGTATTGTTTTTATTTTATTGCATTAAGACTTCCAAATTGTGCCAATCTGTTCGACCTCTTTGTTTCTTAGTATTTGATAAAACATTATACTATGTTATTTTGATGTAATGAATATTTTATCTATAGAGATTCTATAATTTCAATATAATTTTGTTGTTCAGATCATGTTTTGTACTCTTCATGTTTAGTGAATGCATATGGAAGTTGTATTATGTTATTTTATTAATTTTTTTGGAATTCCATCTTTACTTTATGTTATTGTTGGGCATGCATATTGTTGAACAGGCCTTCAAATCTCACCCAAAAGGAAGATTTCCTATGCCTATTTACTTAGAATATTGGCATATCACCTTAGCATTAGATTTTATTTTTGTATATATGCTTCCTTTTCCATTTTCACCCCCTAATGTATGAAGATCCAACTTCTTTAAAACCCAGAGGTTGCTTAGTTTAGCACAATTGGTCCCTCCATTAACTTAGTTTCCCATAAGGTTGTGTACCTAGAAATTTTAGGCATCAACAATTCTTTTTCTAGCACGCCCATTGGGACCCTATTTGAATGTATCTAAGTTTAGAGTGGATGAATGAGCCATAGATGTATTACTAGATCCCAGACATTGAATAACCCTAGCCTGCTAGTGCCACCACTTGTAATAGGACAAGCAAGAGCTCATCTAGTGAATGTCCCAACCCCTCCATAGGTCCCATTACCAATGGCTAATAGAAATTTTGTAGCATGGGATGCTAGAATCCCTCTCATAGAACCAGTAGCACCAACCATGTGGGATCCTATCCCAACTTCTGCTTTAAAATCATTACCAAAATTTACCTAGGAAGACTCAAAAACACCATTCGACCATCTGCAAGATGTGGCAAATATGTGCTCGGTGCATGGTGTCACTAATCAAAATGTAGCACTAAGGTTTCTTGCAACCTCTTTCAAAGGCATGGAACTAGATTGTTACCACACTCTAGAAGCTAATACTATCAGCACCTGGGATCAACTCAAAGATCCTTTTTATGAGTAGTTTCTAAACAATAGAGATCGGTCTTCGCTATTCCAGTAGCTGGTGACCATTAAGAGGGACCCTCAATAGGTGATGACCAACTTAAATTCTAGGTTTCACACAACTTGGTAAAGGATTCAAACCACTATTCACCCGCCTGCTAATTTGGCATTCATGTTTTATCTAAAATCTCTCAATGTTGACATTTTGATGATGATTCAGTCCCTTGGTGGGAACACCTTGTCGGATGCATATAACATTGTTGTTAAAGTGGAGAATAATTTGATTGATGTTGAAAATTTATCACCTCGTCCTACTATGTCTGTATTTGTAGAATTGTCAGCTCTCGCCCCAAAGATAGCTTCTACCAATGCATCTACTCCTCCCCAATCTATGTACACATATCCAAGCATGTTATAGAAAGTTGCTTCTACATTTAACCCTTTAGCAACTAAGGTGAGTGACATCAAGGATTTCTTGCATACCTCAAATGAAATAATTAGTATCAAGTGACAACATTCTACGCCTACAAAGCTAGCTTTCCAAAATTACCAAGGCGGAAGACCTTCCTACTAGAAAATCCAGTTCCAAGGAGGTATGCACATGAATTCACAAACAATAAAATAATCAGATTGTGTTGGTGCCTACTCTACTAAAAAATTTTGACCCAAGTTTGAATAGAGAGTTGGTAGTGGGGTAAAATAATCTCGCTAATGATACCAATTCTTAGTACTTCCCCTACAAGGAAACACATATGCCTGAAAATTGTCAGCATGGCAATTTACAACAAAAAGTGGAAGAAAAGAGCAGTCAAAGTGTCATGTTTTATTCAAGAGGTTATGCATATGCCTCTCCACAAATGGAAAATGTGGTACTCACCACTCAAATATAAGGAATTTCATTGGAGCAAGAAACAAATATAGCCCCCGATCAGGCGCTCTTCTCATGGATGGAAGGAGAAGAGATGGCGTTTACAAATGACATTTCAATATCAAAGTCCCTACGAGTGCAATTAGATTATAAAACTCAATCGTAGAGGAGATTCATGGGTGAACCTATCACCCAACAGCCCAAAAGTGTTCCCAAACAAGCTCCTAGTTCCTTTGTAGTTCTACACCAATCTCAGCCACACAAGGAGATTGTTATAATAAAGTCTAAGAAGCAAAATCCTTTGAATCCATCGCCATTCAATGTGGTGGAGAATTTGAAGAAATCCTCTGCTAATGTATCCCTTTGGGATATTTTAGCTATCCTAGGGAAGAAGTCATTATTGTAGAAGGCCCTACTAGAATATGTAAGCATAGAACCAACACAACAACCATCTAAGGAAATTGCCATTGATTCATCGTCTCAAGCAAAAGTCCTCACAAACAATGGAGATGAAGCCTCTACTAAAAGTAGAGGTAATCCAAAACCAAAAACCTTTTTCTTAACTCTCATTGTGGGTAAAAAATTGTTGCATAATTCCATGATTGACTCTGGTGCTAGCACCACAATCATGCCCAAGAAAATAAATGAATCCTTAGGACTTAGCTATGAACCTTTAAATAGAGGGGTTATGTAGCTTGATAGGAATAAGGTTGAAACCATAGGTGTCATCAATAACCTACCATTAACTATTTTCTTCTACCCTAGTATCATAATTTTACAAGATACCATGATCATTGACGTCCCTCCCATGTTCAATATTTGCTTATCCCTAGAGTTCACTGCCAAAATAGGTGGGTATCTTTGTTTAGATTGGTCACACTTAATTATTAGGACCAAGTATGGAGCTAAGATGAAGATATTGTCTGAACCTTTGCATTCATAACATATACCATCTATGAGGCCATGATAAATTTTGAGGCTACTCATACCTCTATCACCAAGGATGAGATGTATTGTACTGAGTTACTTGAGGATGAAAAGGTGACCAGAGACCAAGCTGATTAAGAAGAGGTCCTCTTGAGTGAAATTATAGACATTGATCATTTTGATAATTATCATGCCACTAAATTAGGAACTTATGTGATCTATGATGAGGATCAAGTGATTCTGAAGTTGATGAAGGAATGTGAGGGTGATCACACCTCAAATTTTTGGACATTGCATTTTGATGGAGCAAGATGAAAAGTTGGTGTAGGAGCCAGGATATGTTTGACGTCCCCATCTAATGAAGAGACACTCAAATCTTTTTTCTTTCAATTTTCCTGTTAAAACAATGAAGTTGAATATGAAGGGCTCGTGCAAGGTCTAAGTCTTGTGGAATGGATGGGTGTTAAATAGATAATGGTGTTTGGAGACTCTGAGCTAATAGTCAATCAAGTCTGAGGTGTCTCTATAGACAAGAATGTCCACATGCGATCTTATATACATAGGGTCTGGGACCTAATTGAAATTTTTGAAGCCTTCAATATCTAGATGATGCCCAGAGAGCAGAATGTAGCTGTGGATCACATGATGACAATATGATCTCAATTTGATCCTATTTCCAACTTAATTGAGAACATACACTTTGTGCGAGTGATTTTTTGACCCATAATCCTAGACAATGACCAAAATTGGCAAGTATTCACAAGTGATAATCAAATCACCTCATTCATTCAAGACTTAGGAGAGTTTGTCGATCAAATCCAACCAAAAACTATAGAAGCTTATGAAGGGAGAATTATTCAGCTAAATTCCAACAAGCTTCTAAAATGATTGGTTACTCTCAAAAATCTATTCAATTGTGATGATTGAAGAAATGATAAAAGGAAGTTTGTAGTGGAAAAGGGTGACTATGCAGATCTCCAAGTCAGAGAAGGGAGGAAGCTCAAGGTTAGGAAATATGTTCTACAACATGATAAAGACAGGATCATGTATTTTTGCAAAAAATATAATGGAGTACTGGCCTGGTCATATAATGACCTTAGGGATATGATCTCGAAGTCATCCAACATATAGAAATGATGGAAGGGGAAAAACCTGTCTGCCAGAAGCAAATGCCTATAAACCCAAAGATTGAGTCACTAATGTCACAAGAGCTAAGGAAACTAATCCATTCTCTGATCGTCTTCTCAATCTAGCATAGTACATGTGTGTCAACCTGGTCCCAGTCCAAAATAAAAATGGGGACATCCACCTCTATGTTGATTTCTGAGATCTAAATAGGGAATCCATGAAGGACCACTATCCATTTCCTTTCATGGAATCAATCTTGCAAAAAATAGTTGGCTCAGAAAATT
Source organism: Sequoia sempervirens (assembly GCA_007258455.2). NCBI lineage: Eukaryota > Viridiplantae > Streptophyta > Pinopsida > Cupressales > Cupressaceae > Sequoia > Sequoia sempervirens. The sequence goes on along the minus strand of VDFB02270651.1, from coordinate 209,746,285 downwards.
TTAATTTGTTGGACGACTTCTCTGGTTAGAACCAAATTTGGGTCAAAGAGGAGGACCAACACAAAACGAAGTTCACTACTAAGTGGGGAACATTTTCCTATGCAAAAATTCCCTTCGGCCTCTCAAATGCGGGAGCCACCTTTCAGCAAGTGATGGATATTGCCTCTATCGAACTGATCAATAAAATAATCTTGATTTACTTGGATGATCAAACTATATTCTCTAAGTCAAAAGATGATCATTTTTATCATCTTGAGATGTTTTTCAAAAAATTCTAGCAGTTTAGGGTATCCCTGAACTAAAAAAATGTGTTTTCCCAATGACTCAAGGAAAATTATTGGGACATGTAGTGTCCAAAGGTATATTTTCTATTGATCTGGATTGGGTGAAGAAAATCAAGGAACTTCCCCTAATTGTAAACAAAGAGGGAGTTCAGTCCTTCCTAGGGAAGGTAAATTACATAAGTAAATTCATTTCAAATTTTGTAGTTCTAATTAGACCTATCACCCCGATGCTCAAGAAGGATCAATTATTTAAGTGGAGAAAAGATGCAAGAGAAGCCTTCAAGAAGGTCAAAGAGGCCATTTCTTCAGCTCTTGTGTTGGTGAATCCAGACTTATCAGAGGAATTTATAATGTATGTGTTCAAAAGCAAGCCTAGCATTGCTATTGTTTTAACTCAAAAAGTCAATGAAGGGAAGGGAGAACATACGATAGCCTTCCACTCCTAGACTTTAAAATACTATGAGATGAAGTACAAATTTGTCAAGAGGCAAGAGTTTTCCATTTTCAAGGGGATTAAAAAAGTATGACACCTCATATCTTGTAGTAAGGTGGTCATATATGTAGCACATTCTAGTGTGCGAGAGTACATTATGGAAGGAGAGTTCACTGAAAAGAGGGCCAACTAGATAACCAAGATCCTTGTGTATGACATTGAGGTCAGACCCACAAAGACCATGTGAGGAAGAGGATTATGTGAATATTTAGCATGAGATAATGAAGTGGATGCTGAGGAGGAACAACCCAAGCTAGTTCTACTAAATGAATCTAAGTATGAAGGTTGTTTGTTGGCAGACAAAATGAGGTTTATACAGACCGAGAAGTATCTAGTAGGCCTCCCTTATCAAAAGAAAAGGTTTTATAGATTACATAACATCGAGTATGTGCTTATTGAAGGGGTTCTCTTCAAAATAAATTTTAATGGTGTTCTTTTATAGTGTGTAACTTAAGAGCAGGCACAAAAAATTCTAGATGTATTCCATAATAGTCCTATTGGTGGAAATTTCTCTACTAAGACCACTTCCATTAAAATTATTTGTATAAGATATTTATGGCCTACACTATTAAATGATTCACAATTTCTAGTCAAATCCTACAAAGAATGCCAATTCTTCGTAGGAAGGAGGAAGAAATCGGCTATGCCTCTAAATCTGATAGTGGTTGAAAATCCCTTTGTGCAATGGGGTTTTGATTTCATTTGGATGATTAATCCCACCTCCAGTGTCAGGCATAAATGGATCCTTACGACCACAAATTATTTCACCAGATGGGCTGAGGCCATGCCTTTGAAGAATGCAATTAAGGCCAAGATTGTAAACTTCTTGAAAGAGCCGGTAACAAGGTTTGACCCACCCAAGACCATCATCTCCGACAATGCAAAAGCCTTCATAGGTTTGAAGGTATGTCAATTTCCACTAAGGCATGGAATTTTCCTAAAGATATGCTCAAATTATTACCCACAGAGAAATGGTCTGGTCGAGTCGACTAACAAGAATTTAGTCTGACTAATCAAAAGAATAGGGTCAAAACACTAGAGAGAATGGTATATGAACCTCAAAGAAGCACTTTGGGAGGACCGCATAACTCCCAAACAAGTATTAATGACTTCACCGTATGAGCTAGTATACAAGGAAGAAGCATTATTTCCAGTCTCCTTAGAAATTCCTACACTACAACAACTTAAATATCTGGAAGTAGAGAAAAATGGAGCCATGGAGGATCAATTAGCTAAATTTTAAGAGGTTCAAGAGAAATGTGACAATGCGCTAATGACCATGTACAACTAGCAACAAGTGGTTAAGAAATGGTTTGATAAGAAAACTTCCAACGAAGGTCTTAAGTGCAGAGATTTGGTGCTAAAATATAATGAGAGAGCCACGAAGCCTGACCAATATAGCAAATTTTATAGTCTATGGGAGGGTCCTTATCACATCATTCAATGCAAACAACACAATGCATTTGAATTGGAAAACATAGAAAATGAAGCACTTAGAATTCTTGTCACTGGAATTAACCTTAAACTTTTCAATTAGCTTTAAACATTTAATATTGTAAATATGTAAATATGTAATTATTTTTGTGCATTTTGTTGGGTTGATTCTTTATCTAATCAGAACCCTTTAAAACCCGAAAGTAGCCAAAAGAAGAAAAGAGAAGAACTAGACAAAATAGTGGTATATATATTCATTGTATGGTAATATTTACTTTGAGATATTACAATACAAAATGGCTCTTAGGACAAGTGATGAGCCAAGTGTATGGTCTAGTTTTGGGTAGAATTTATGGTTTATTTGCTAAAGATATCATGGACCTTGATGTTAATTGTTGACACTTTTTATGATATTTCCTCAGAACTATTGACATTGAGCTTAATCTGATTTCTACAAACCTTTAATAATAATGGCATGTTATATGGACTATCTATATTAAGTTTGCATGTGGTTAATGAATGTTCTTTGAGGTGGTTATAGATATGCAGTTATTGTGTGTACTAACATTGCCATGCAGATTTAATTTGAGGATGCTAAATTGAGGAAGGCACGGCCAGCTAGGTATGTATAATAAGGTCCAGCTAGGGATTCGTTCAAAGGTCAAAGGAGGTTGATGGTAGAAGATCCCCATACAAACTGAATGTAACTACCTTGTATTGGACATTAATGATGTTGAGAAAATTTGGTTGTCACTGATGTGCTAAATCTATGCTTGGACCTACATGTCTAATCGGATTCCATGCATGCATAACCACCACTGCTCCACTTTCCCTATTTTCCCTAAATGGCTTCCTCCCAGTGTGTGGAGTTGACCACCATTTTTAGTTGATAGTATAAATAAGGATCATATGCTCCTTCTCTTAAGGTTGCATGATTTTATATTGTACTTGCATTCTTTAGTTTTCAATAATACATATATACTACTCTTTTGTACTCATGATCTATAGTGAATGAAATAAAGTTATGAGTTTGAGCATCTGTGTTCTCATTAGTTTTATAGGATAATTATCCAAGGGGGGCCACTTGGTGAGTAATTCATCCTTCAGTTTAGCATTAGTTTAGTATTACTTTTTGTTTAGTAACTAGTTAAGAATCTGGCACCGATTGTTCCTGTAGCCACTAGAATTCCATTCTGTGATTGTTCCTGTAGCCAAAGCAGATAGAGTAGTGTCTTATTTTTTTGCTGATATTTTCATCTCTATTATGCATTTCATCTTAGTATAGTTGTTGATTGATAATTAGTATTTATCTTATTCCTTTCCAAGAAATTTACTTTCAGCATTGTGTCTTTCTTAGCTATAGAATGAAAATGGATACTTTGGGTTCCTAGTGCACATACTATGATGACCCATTTCAATTTCATGTCCATGGGTTGACAAGTTAAATTCACCTTCATGATGATTGATATATCTATTCAGGTTAGATGTCCAATCTCAGAATCACAGTTGTAAAGGCCTAGTTGTTGAATCATTATAGGAGGTAGACATTTTTGGCATTGTTGCCAGGGATGGTGTCAAACTAGGAAGGAATTTGGATTCAATGGTAATTTTATTGTTGTAGTAGTTCTAAAAGTTGTTCTTAGTAGACCCCTCATTTAGGAAGTAATGACCCCCCTTGGGTGGGTGCATGAAGTTGGGTTACACTTTTGTGGCCAACTTCAAAAAAAGTTTGGAAATGACATAACGTGAGCACGTTATAATGCGCTCATGTTATTTCATTTTAAAAGAAAAATGAAAAGTGAAAGTTATTCATTTTCTCTTTTCTACTTTTCTACTCTGCCCATAGCCAAAAACCCTCATTTTCACGCTCGCGTTCTAGGAGGAGGAATTCTTCAAAATTCATCAACAATAGTTTTTTTTCATTCACAAAGATGGCACCATGATGACAAGGAGGTGCATGAGGTAAGTATTTTTTGCTATTTGTTTTTAATTTCTTAGTTTCAAGTTGATTTTGTTTGTTTTAGGTTAGATTTGATTGTTTTTTTTTAATTTGTACGAGATGCAAATAATCCTAAAAATCCTCAACAAGAAGAACAGGCAAATCCTCCTCAACAAAATCAACCTCCCCCACTAAACACCCTCCTAGCACTCAATAAAATTTGAGGAGTTAAATTGAAAACAACAAAAAAAAAATTGAGGATCTTATCAGTAGGTTGAGTGATCCAAATGCTTCAACCGCAGAAAGAATGATACTAGCAAATTCAATGAAAGAGATGTTAAAAAATGTAGATTCAATAACCCAACAAATAATGAGATGGCAAGATAGGAGGCAGGTAGCTAAGGCATATTATGTAGATAAACTATCATATAAACAAGTAAAAGATTTAAAAATTACTAAAGGTGATTTGTGCTCTCTATTCACTGACCCTAGAACAAATCAAAATCTTAGCCTCAATGCAAAGAGGTTTCCTATTCATTAGTGCCACCACCAAGAGATTAGGAACCATTTTTATGATAGGTGGTACTTGGTCTTTGATTACCCACTGTGCAATAATTGTGAAGTCCCCCAATATTTTCTTAGGAAACTATACAGTGAGTTTGTATTGAACCAAATCCAAAATTATTTTAATATGAGGGAGTTCTAGGGGAGAGGTGGGGGGTCTGTTCAGGATAGGCCCAGTGCACAACTAGATCATACGCAGCAAGGGAGAGGACCTCTCGCTAGGCTGCCTCATGAGCACATTGTTATGCATGTCATTGCGAAGGAGAGTGTTGACGTAGAGACATTGCAGAAAATCAACACTTTGACCTAGAGCATCATCCATCATACTAGCCCTATTGTACAATGCCATCTAGGGGAGTCTTCAGATGGTGGCCTTTGAACCAATGTATGTCAATTGTACGAGGCAACTTGTTCATATGACCCCACTGGCACTCAGGAGGCTACTACGCAGGATCCGTATGTTGCTACGTAGGATCTGTATGCCACTATGCAGGATCCGTATGTTGCTACACAGGATTTGTATGCTACTACATAGGATCTGTATGCTACTATGGGGATGGAGAGGATGGCTGACATTTTGCATCATGCATATGGCATTGATAGTTAGGTAAAAGTCAGCATATTCATTGAATTTAATTTATTAAATTTTTATTCTGAAATGCATGATTAACTAATTTAGTTTTATTATTTTGATAAAACTATAGGGTCACAGTGTTGAGACTGGATACACTGGTCCTCCACCTACTTATTTCTGCAATACACCTATCAGTGGGGTATGTAACTAGTAAACAATTATAAATTTATTACATGTTAATAGCATTGTTTTACGAATGGTATTTTAATACTTGTGATTTTGGATGTTGAACGGGCTAATATTGGTGGTTTCAAGCAAACACCTCCTAGTGCCAGTGGATTCACTCAACGTAAACAGAGGTAATAGAACAAAGAGAAATTAACTAATGAATTCTACTTAATAGATTTGTGTAGTTTATATTCATATTGTTGGTTACGTTGCATTACACATCATTCAAACTCAAAGCATTACTTCAAATTCCATAACTAATAACTAGATGTTGATAAATGAAAAAATTTCAACTGTACAATATAGTTGTTTAGAAATTCAACACAAGTAGCATGATCCAATTACTTCACATGGAGGCATGTGCTTACAAAGGTGCACCACCATGACAAACTATGGATGCTTGGAAAAAATCTATGAAACCATAATAGTAAGCACTAACATAGACAAGGCAGTTAGTGATGTAGAGCACCATATCAAAACACTCAATCATCAGGGTACATCTGATGTAGAGCATCCAAAAAACACCATCAACATCATTTTTTCAAGGGATTTCAATCCCAAATAGAATCAGGAGAAGATCAAATATAATTTCATCATAAATCTACTTTCATTCAACCAAAATCCACTCAAATTCTCTTAGCCATTCCATAGGCCATCATTCATCATTCCACTAATCAGTATTCCAATTGATTCATTCAAAGAAAAAACCATATTAAAAAAAACTTTGACTTAATCAATTAGATTCACATCATTCTCAACCACCATAAAAACAACATAAACCTGATTATTGACACTTGAACAATTCATCCTTTCATTTATTCACCAAGGCAACAAATCAATTAAACCATACCTCACTATTATCATTCCATTATCAAGCACTGTACTCACCATATTTTGACTACAATAGTCTATTTACAGGTTACAAACTCCTGCTACAATAGAATTTTGATTATCATCTTGTGGTTAATCACCAATTTTCATAATAGTCACCCATCCAACCATCAAAGTCACCAAACTTGTCTTATACACCTTAACCAAATTTAGTAACATCAATCATAGCATTAGTTTGATAGTAACCAAGCACTCAATCATATCACAAAATCTTTGAAAGGATACAAGTCATAAATGTTGAGGATAGGAGAGATTGCCACCCCAGGAGGTAGCTCTATTTCATAAGCATTTTGGCCAAACTTGTAGACCACCTTGCAAGGTCCTATCTTCTTCTTTATGATTTTGGTATACTTTCCTTTTGGAATTATCTCCTTCTTCAAGTGTGCCATCACCAAGTCTCCAACCTTGAATTGGAAATTCCGCTTCTTTAAATCTGCCTTTTCCTTATACTTCTCAACATTCTTTTGAAGGGTTTTCTTCACTTGTTGATGAATATCCCTGATTGTAACAACAAAGTCCTCACCTTGAGCACTTCTCCTAGCAACTCCTTGTATATCTCTTAGTTCATAGACCCCTCTAGGGTGCATGCCATAGACTACCTCAAAAGGGCTTATACCAATGCTCCTATTCATGGAGTCATTATATGCAAATTTAGCCTGAGGTAAAATCAGATCCCAAGCTTGTCCATGCTCCTTGGTAAGGAATATTAAGAGGTTTCCCAATGATCTATTCACCACTTTAGTTTGTCCATCCATTTGTGGGTGGTATGCTGAAATAAAGGATAGATTTTTTCCTTGAGTTTCTTCTACAAGGTCCTCCAAAAGTGACCAATGAATTCAGAATCCCTATTAGAAACAATGCTTAAAGGAAGTCCATGTATCCTAAAAACCTCCTTAAAGAAGAGACCTGCTATATGAGATGCATCACCAGTGCATTTTAAAGGAAGAAAATGTGTCATCTTACTAAATCTATCAACTACCACAAAGATACTATCAAAACCTTTTTGGGTTCTAGGCAACCCCAGGGAAAAGTTGATACTTACACACTCCCAAGGCCTATTGGGAATAGGCAGTGGTTGATACAGTCTTATATTTGATGAAGTTCCCTTCACCCTTTGAAATATTGTGCAGCCTTCCACATACCTTCTCACATCCACCTGCAACTTTGGCCAATAGTAAAATCTCCTAACTTGTTCTAAGGTCTTGTCAAGGCCAAAGAGACCTCCAAGACTCCCACTGTGTTTCTCCTTTATGATATTCTCCCTCATTGAGCATTTACGCACACACAATTGGATTCCTTTGAAGAGAAAACCATTCTACAATAAAAAGTTAGAGAATTCACCATGAAAATAATTCAAATGCTGCTCACAAACATTATATACCTCCTTGAAATCTGAATCTTCATGATGCATATCCTTCAATGCTTCAACCCCCATGCTTTGGAGTTGGATCTCTTGCACTACAAGTTCCCTTCTACTGAGAGCATCTACCACCTTATTTTCTTGGCCCTTATTATGCTTTATTGTGAAAGTATAGGCTTGCAAAGACTCTACCCATTTCATGTGCCTATGACTGAGTTTGTCCTGTGCATTCAAAACATTCAAGGCATGATTATCAGTATAAACAATAAATTCTTTAGGTAACAAGTAGTGCCTCCACTTTTTGAGGGCTTGGACCATAAAATACAATTCTAAATCATAGGAAGAATACTTCCTCTTTTCTTCATTCAGCCTCTCACTATAAAATGCAACCAGTTTGCATTCTTGGCACAAAATAGCCCCTATTGCTTGATTGCTAGCATCATACTCAATGGTAAAAAATTTATCAAAATTAGGGAGAAAAATTATAGGCTATTGTGCTACTCTCATTTTCAGATATTCAAACCCTTTATCAGCCTCATTGGTCCAAGAAAACTTACCTTTGTTACCTCCTTTGATGGTGTCCAAGACTGGTGCACAAATTTGGCTAAAGTTCTTGATGAACTTTCTATAAAAGCTTGCAAGTCCATGGAGGCTTCTCACATCTCCCATGGATTTTGGTGTTGGCCTTGAGTAAGAATAGCATGCACCTTTGAAGGATCCATCTTCAAACTTCCCTTGGAGATGACAAACCAAGGTAGACTAGTTCTTCCTTCATGAATTCACACTTTTCCATGTTGATCAGTAGCTTCTCCTCTTGTAACCTCCTTAGTACCATGTCAAGGTGCTTCAAATTTTCTTCTTTAGACCTTCTGAACACAAGGATTTCATCTAAATAAACTACAACAAACTTTCCAATGAAAGGTCTCAATACCTCATTCATAAGGCACGTAAATGTACTAGGGGTATTTGATAACCAAAAGGGTATCACCAACCAATCATAGAGCCCTTAATTAGTCTTAAAATTTGTCTTCCATTCATTCCCCTCTTTGATCCTTATTTGATGGTACCCGCTCTTTAGATCAATCTTGGTAAAGTAAGATGCTCCTGATAGACAATCCATGAGGTCCTCCATTCTTGGCATTGGGAACCTATATCTAATTGCACGATCCTATTAATGGCTCTTGAATTAGTGCAAAGCATCCAATTCCCATCCTTCCTTGGTGCTAGGATAGTAGGAACAACACATGGGCTCAAACTCTTCCTCACTAGCCCTTTATCCATTAACTCTTGCACTTGTCTTGCAATCTCCTCATTTTGAGCAGGTGTCATCTTGTATGCAACCTTATTAGGCAATGTAGCCCCTAGAATCAGATCAATACAGTGGCTTATATCCCTAATGGGAGGTAGGGAACTAGGTAATTCATTCACCGTTATGTCCTTGTACCTTTCCAACAACTCTTGGACTTCGTTTGGTGCATCTTCCTTCTTCTTTGTGGGCAGATCTGCTTCACTTTTTGGCTTCATAATTAGAAAGAATCCTCTTCCTCCTCCTTTTTTCAAGTTCTTCATGAACTCCTTCTCACCCACCATCAAAACACTAGGCCCTTCATGCTTTACCTATTCTTCTTCTAGGAGAGGTGAAAGGTTGTAAGTCTTCCCATCCTTCACAATGGAGTATGTTTTATTCTCCCCATCATGCTTGGTCTTCCTATCAAACTACCAAAGCCTACCATAAATATATATCTTAATACTTGTACTAAAAAAAAAATTCATTAGATCTCATACATTATAAGTCATGACATGGATCTTGCTATTGTATATTTTTTGTGATTGAATAATTTGTTGTTTTATTTTTAGATGTTGGTTGTGGGAACACCTCCAAATGTTACAAGGGCAATGGATATCGATGTTTCATCCACTATACAATCCTCCATGGCTCTAATAGAGGAGGTATGAGGAAAATTACTAAATTTCAATTTACATTTGTTGTTATAGATGTTAGCTCTAGTGAAAAATCAAACCATTATTGATTCGCAGTTTAATTCCCATTTGGATGGTTTATATAGGGCTTGAGCATGCCTGAGCATTGGCATGCAAATATTTCCATCGTGGAGAGTGATCATGAGATGGAAGTAAGTGATTATTTTGTTAAAGATATTATTTCTTATAATGTAATTTCTATATATTAATGTCTTTACTTCTTATTGTAATAGTTAAGACTTCACCAGGAGCTAAACTATAGGAGGAGTAGTAGGAGCACTCCTCAAGCACAAAAAAAATGAGTGATGGACTTATCGCCATTATATTTCCAAACAAAGGGAAAGAATTTATTTCCAGAGGATGGAGAGAAATGAATTTTGATTCTAGAGCCCTTTGTTGTATGCCTAGACATGGCAATTTTGTACATATCTTGTATTGGATATATTTGGCATTGTATGTCTATATGGTATTCGAGCGTAAGCCTATATGGCTATTTTATAACTATATTTTATACTTATATTGACATATATTGATGTATGTGTACATGGCTATTTGGTTAATACAAATTTTTTTTATCAATGGTGTTCGTATTTTCTCTTTTTGACAATGTCAAAAGCATGGCTGCATATAGATTAGGCAAAAGACTTTTCCTTTTAGATTAGAAATGCATGGAAGTTTCAAAAAGTATCCTTAATATTACAAAAAGATATGTGTTTATACCATAGCAGCAAAAATATTTTTGGGAAAAAATCGGAAAATCAAAAGTATAAGATTTTTTGAAAAATTTGGGAAAAAGTCTAGAAAAAATTGAAAAAAAAATTTAAAAAAAGTAGAACAAGAGATAATTTTTTTTTAAAAAAAAATTAAGGGCATTTCCATAGCATAGAGATATAGAGAGAAAATAAAATAAAGATTTTAAGTAATAAATTGTAAAAAATAGATTTTTGTAGTTTATATTCATATCGTTGATTACATTGCATTGCACATATTTCAAACTCAAAGCATTGCTTCACATTGAATAACTAATAACTAGATGCTGATAGATGAAAATATTTCAATTAAAATATAGTTTTTACAAAGTCAACCTAAGCATTTATGCAATTACTTCACATTGCATAACTAATAACTAGGAGTAGCTCCCAATTGCATTTTCTTGTCATGGCATTCTATGAGACCACATTTATTTGAGGCAATTTTTCAAACAATTCACTGCCTTGTCTATACTACCACATTTTTGATACATGTCTACCAAAGAATTTTGTCAAATAGTTTGATGGCCTTGTTGCTATGGCTGAAAGCCTAAAACAAGTGCTTTCGAACAAGCTATGGATGCTTCAAAAAAATCTATCAAAAGCATAATAGTAAGCAATATCATAGACAAGGCAGTGAACTCTTCGAAAAAATGCCTCAAAGAAATGAGGTATCATGGTGATGGAATGCCATGATAATCAAAAGCATTTGATTATCATGGCATTCCATCACCATGAGACCTCATTTCTTTGAGGCATTTTTTCAAAGAGTTCACTGCCTTGTCTATGCTAACACATTTTTCATACATGTCTATCAAAGCATTTTATCAAAGAGTTAATTGCCTTGCTACTATGGCTAAAAGCCTAAAATAGGTGCTTTCAAACAAGCTATGGTTGTCATGGCATTCCATCACCATGAGACCACATTTCTTTGAGGCATTTTTTCAAACAATTTGCTACCTTGTCTATCCCACCACATTTTTCATACATGTTTACCAAAGCATTTTATCAAACAGTTCACCTCCTTGCTGCTATGGCTAAAATCCTAAAATAGGTGCTTCAAAAAAAGCTATGGATGCTTGGAAAAAATCTTTCAAAGCATAATTTAATAAGCAATAGCATAGACAAGGCAGTGAACTTTTTGAATAAAAGCCTCAAAGAAATGTGGTCTCAATGGTGGTGGAATGCCATGACAATCCATAGTAATTTTCTTGTCATGGAATTCGTCATGGCATTCCATCACCATGAGACCACATTACTTTGAGGCACTTTTTCAAACAGTTCACTACCTTGTCTATGCTACCACATTTTTCATACATGTTTACCAAAGCATTTTATCAAATAGTTCACCTCTTTGCTGCTATGGCTAAATAGGCTATTCCAAACAAGCTATGGATGCTTGGAAAAAATATATCAAAGCATAATAATAAGCAATAGCATAGACAAGGCAGAAAACTATTTGAATAAAAGCCTCAAAGAAATGTGGTCTCAATAGTGGTGGAATGCCATGAAAATCCATAGCAATTTGCTTATCATGGCATTCATCATGCCATTCCATCACCATGAGACCACACTTCTTTGAGGAATTTTTTGAAACAGTTCACTACCTTGTATATGCTACCACATTTTTCATATGTGTTTACTAAAGAATTTTATCAAACAGTTCACCTCCTTGCTGCTATGGCTAAAATCCTAAAATCGGTGCTTCCAAACAAGCTATGGATGCTTTGAAAAAATCTATCAAAGCATAATTTAATAAGCAATAGCATAGACAAGGCAGTGAACTATTTGAATAAAATCCTCAAAGAAATGTGGTCTCAATAGCAATGGAATACCATGACAATCCATAGCAATTTTCTTGTCATGGAATTTGTCGTGGCATTCCATCACCATGAGACCACATTTCTTTGAGGCATTTTTTCAAACAATTCACTTCCTTGTCTATGCTACCACATTTTTCATACATGTTTACCAAAGCATTTTATCAAATAGTTCACCTCCTTGCTGCTATGGCTAAAAGCCTAAAATAGGTGCTTCCAAACAAGTTATGGATGCTTGGAAAAAATCTATCAAAGCATAATAATAAGCAATAGCATAGACAAGGCAGCAAACTATTTGAATAAAATCCTCAAAGAAATATGGTCTCAATGGTGGTGGAATGCCATCACAATCCATAGAAATTTGCTTTTCATGGAATTCGTCATGCCATTTAATCACCATGAGACCACATTTCTTTGAGGCATTTTGTCAAATAGTTCACTACCTTGTCTATGCTACCACATTTTTCATACATGTCTACCAAAGCATTTTATCAAACAATTCACTGGTTTTCTACTATGGCTAAAAGCCTAAAAAAGTACTTTGGAACAAGCTATGCATGCTTGGAAAAAATCTATCAAAGCATATTAGTAAGCAACAAGCTATGGTCTCATGGTTTATTTTCACGTGAAAATCAGTGTGATTTTATTCACATTTTTTTGTAGGTTATAAACACTTTTTTTTCCAATTTTTTTGTTTTAAATGACATTCAATTTTATGGTGGTTTTGTTGTTTATATGATGATATGCGATATTCTAATCCTAATTCATGCTTCTAGGTTGCATAGATATATATTTTGTTTTTACATGTTTTTTGTACCAACGAACCCAAAACGAACTGAACCCCCCTCCAAATTTTTTTGGCCAAACCAGCATGTTTGGGTGAGAAATAGGACCATTCCTAGTGTGAAAATGCCTATTCGAATGTGTTGGAACAGTCCATTTGGTCACACGAGTTGCAGAATGAAAGTTGCACCACTTTGCAACTTTCCACTACTTCCATTTGACACTTTTTCCATCAACTGAAATCTGGACACCACGGGAAAACCACTCCAAGATAAAAAAAAAATGAGAGAGGTTATTGTGGAGGGCCCCAACATGATCATGGGATTAGATGAGAAGTTTCTAAGCATCATGGTGTACGAATAACCTCATGCTAAAGTTTGTAGCAATTTTTCCCTATGGACCCTTAAGCGATCGACCTGGTTGAACATAGCTCAGAGCGATTTTGTGTGTTTGGGTGTGAAATAGGACCATGCCTACTATAAAAATACCTATTTGGATGTGTTGGAATGTTCGTTTGGTCACACGAGTTGCAAAATGAACGTTGCACCACTTTGCAACTTTCCACTGCTTCCATTTGACACTTTTTTCATCAACTGAAACTTCGACACCACGGAAAAACAACTCCAAGATAACATAAACCGAGATATTTTATTGTAGAGGGTCCCAACACAATCCCATAGGATTAGATGAGAATTTTCTAAGCATCACGGTGTCCGAGTAACCTCATCCTGAAGTTTACAGCCATTTTTCCCTTTGGACCCTTAAGGGATCGATCCGGTTCAACGTAGTTCAGAGCGATTCCGCGTGTTTGGGTATGAAAGAGGACCCTGCCTAGTGTAAACATGCCTATTCATATGTGTTGGAATAGTCCGTTTAGTCACACAAGTTGTAAAATGAAAGTTGCACCTCTTGACAATTTTTCACTGCTTCCATTTGACACTTTTTCCATCAATTAAAATTTGGACACCATGGGAAAACCACTCTGAGATAAGGAAAACCAAGAGAGGTTATTGTAGAGGGGCCAACATGATCCCATGGGATCAGACGAGAATTTTCTAAGCATCACGATGTCTAAATAACCTCATGTTGAGGTTTGCAGCCATTTTTCCCTTTGGACCCTTAAGGGATTGATCTGGTTGAACGTAGCTCAAAGCAATTATGCATGTTTCGGTGTAAAATTGGACCATTCCTAGTGTAAACATTCCTATTCAGATGTGTTGGAATAGTTTTTTTGGTCACATGAGTTGAAGAACAAAAGTTACACGACTTTGCAACTTTCCACTACTTCCATTTGACACCTTTTTCATCAACTAAAACTTCGACACCATAGGAAAACCACTTCAAAATAATGTAAACTGAGAGAGGTTATTGTAGAGGGGCCCAACGTGATGCCATATGATTAGAAAAGAAGTTTATAAGCATCATGGTGTCTGAGTAACCTCATGCTGAAGTTTGCAGCCATTTTGCCCTTTGGACCCTTAAGGGATTGATCTAGTTGAACGTAGTTCAGAGTGATTCCACATGTTTGGGTGCAAAAGAGGACCATTCCTAGCATAAAAATTCCTATTCATACGTGTTGGAATAGTCTGTTTGGTCACACAATTTTCAAAACGAAAGTTGCACCACTTTGCAACTTTTCACTGCTTTCATTTGACACTTTTTTCATCAACTGAAAACTACACACCACAGAAAAATCACTCCAAGATAACAAAAAATGAGAGAGGTTATTGTAGAGAGGCCCAACATGATCCCATTGGATCAGATGATAAGTTTCTAAGTATCACGGTATCCGAGTAACCTCATACTGAAGTTTGTAGCGATTTTTCCCTTTGGACCCACAAGGGATCGATCTAGTTGAACAAAGGGTCTATACTCTAAACTTATCCAAACCTTACCAACTCTTGGGGAAGAAATTATATGGTTTCAAAACTTCAAAATATACAATTAGATCTCAATTATACCACCGTACAATGGGTAAACCACAAAACCCTCTATTGTAGCCTAAACCCTAGGGGTTTATTGAAAATGATACTTCCAAAGCTAACCACAACCTATAAATTACTCAAAAAAGTTTGCGATACCCTACACAAGTTCAAACAATCATAAAATAATGCTTCCCTACACAAACACATAATTTAACTCTTCAAAACCACCATTTTTCTTAAAGAAAACTCACTTTTACACACATGGGTTTCACACCCATCACACTTTCAGACCTCCCCAACAAAAACACATCATTCCCACACCTTAATAATGTTAGTGCAGACCCATTCCTCAAGTTACAGAGGCTACAGAAAGACGAATGGGTCAAAAAGCCATTTTTATTGACTCAAAACCTTCAAATGTACAAGTTCGGGCCAATTTTAATAAATTGATGATATTCTACTCCTTATTTTCCTTGATGAACAAAACCTACTGAATGGTGCTCCTACACCAATCATACATTGACCTTCTTGTCCCTCCTAAAGTTTGGACCACATCCATTACCTCCACATAAAACTCGGCATCCTTGGTCTTCTTGGTTCCCATGCCTTGATATGGTTATGCAAATGAAAATGAAGCAAAGTAATCATCTCCTTCTCCACTGGCTAGAAGAATGAATGCTTAATGTTTTGATACATGATATCAACTCTCTCATTTACTCTCATGGTTGAATACCAAAATCTAGTATGGTGGGGATCTAGAGTTCCATTCATCTTTCTTCTTCTTCCACCAAATGTTGGTCTAATCCACACGTCTGCTAGCCTAATTGACTTTGTTTTTGAAATTTGAAGTTTCTCCTGAGTCACCAATGTTGCTCTTTCTACCTTTTTAGACTCTTTCATTGCTATAGATCGTCTATGGGTTTTAATCATTTGTACCACATGTGGTTGATGTGCTTTGAATCCTTGCATCTAAAGGAAATTTCCTCAACATAAATACTCTCTCAAGGTTAACAATCATACATTGACCTTCTTTCCCATCTTAAAGTTTGGACCACATCCATTACCTCCACATAAAACTCGACATCCTTGGTCTTCTTGGTTCCCACGCCTTGATATGGTTATGCAAATGAAAATGAAGCAAAGTAATCACCTCCTTCTTTGTTGGCTGGAAGAATGCATGCTTAATGTTTTGATACATGATATCAACTCTCTCTTCTACTCTCATGGTTGAATATCGAAATACAGTATGGTGGGCCTCTAGAGTTCTAGTCATCTTTCTTCCTCTTCCACCAAATGATGGCTTGATCCACACATCTCCCAACCTAATTGGCCTTTTTTTTTGAAATCTAAACTTTCTCCTGAGTCACCAATGTAGCTCTCTCTGCCTTTTTAAACTCTTTCATTGCTACAAATCATATTTTGGATTTAATCATCTTTACCACATGGTTCATGTTCTTTGAATCATTAGTAATAGTCTTCAAAATTGGCTGCTAGTACAAGTTCATTCTACTTTCATAATACTTTATAACCATGGAGTTCATCCATTCCTTGATGCCATCAAGTGAAGATTGAGGAATGGTGTCAATGCGGAGTACATCCTACTTGAAGTCTTTGAAAGAAATAGCCATATCAAATTCCTTTTTCCCAAGTCCTACTCTCTCAAGGTTAACTTCATGAAAACCAAGCTCTCTAAATGGTACATATCAAAGTCTAGTTCAAAATATTTTAGATGGGGCTACTCCCATAGCTCTCTTACTCGCTTGAAAAAACCTTGAAACTCTGTATTGATTTTATTTTTCCCATCCCTCTCTTGTTGTTCTTCCTCAATTTCATCAAGATCATACATTGGCCCTCTTGACCCTCCTAAATTTGGACCACATCCATTACCTCCACATAAAACTGGACATCCTTGGTCTTCTTGGTTCCCATGCCTTGATATGCTTATGCAAATGAAAATGAAGCAAAGTAATCATCTCCTTCGTCGATTGGAATAATTCATGCTTAATGTTTTGATGCATGATATCAAATCTCTCTTGTACTCTCATGGTTCAATACCAAAATCTAGTATGGTGGGCCTCTAGAGTTCTAGTCATCTTTCTTCATCTTCCACCAAATGCTAGCTCAATCCAGATGTCTACCAGCCTAATTGACTTTTTTTTTAAAGATGAATGGTGTAGGAGCACCCACACCTCACCCTAAATTTGTGATTGTTTGATGGTAAATTGGGAGGACAGTTGGTAAATGTTAGTATGTTGAGGTCTTTTTGTCTTGAATAAGGTCTAATAGACCAATTTGTTTTGATACACCTTTGGTTGTTTTAGTGAAAGGAAAATCAATTTTTCTTTATTCAGCCTGTATAGACCAACAGGGTCTGAGTTTACTTTAATTTTTGTGATGGAGCCATTCCTCCTACTATGGTGAATTGTGACTCAGAGGAAAGGTTTACAATGTTTTTTTTTCAAGTTTCCTTAAATCTTTTAATAATGGTAAGGCGTTTATAGGGTTGGTGATGTTGTTTTAGGTTGAGAATACCAGATTTTGGCTTGAAATGGAGGAACCAAAGTGATTTTTTTGAGATTTGTTGAGTCTAAATACTAGGTGAAGGTTTATTATGTGTGTGCAAACCCTAAAAAACTTGTTTGATGCTTTGGTGAAGTCTGGAAGGCCTTGGAGTTGTGAGATGCTAAAAACCTTATGTATTTGTTAGAAAATTGAGGGTTTTAATCAATAATGGCTTAGAGGTTTAGTGCTTTTCTAAAACCTATGGAATTGGGAGTTTTATGACCTATTTGATGACTTTCCAAGAGCTCGTGAGGTTACAAGAAGTGTAAAGAGTAGTTTGTTTGTAAAATAGGGCTAATTTTCTAGCCTTGTGCAGGGTAGTTTGAAGGATCTCCAAGAAATTGCAAAGAAACCTTGTATGTGTGGCTTGGGAATGGTGTTGGGAGTTTGAGTAGATGATATATTGATGATGAGATGGTCCTTGAGAGGAATTCTCTTAAATTTAAGCCAAATTTTTTAGTTTCGAAGCATTTTTGTTGGTAGTTGTTCCAAGATGGCCAAATGAAATAACAAAGGTTGTTGATTTACTAAAATATGATTTGTTTAAGTCTTCTCCACCTTGACTCTATATCACTAAAGTTTCTCCTGAGTCATAAGTGTAGCTCTCTCTACCTTTTCAAACTCTTTCATTGCTACATATCGTCTCTGGGATTTAATCATTTGTACCACATGGTTGATGTGCTTTGAATCCTTGCATCTAAAGGAAATTTCATCAACATAAATACTACTACCCTCTAAAGGTTAATCTCAATCTCACTAATAGTACATTTACAACCATATTCAAACATTTTCCTTCAAAAGGCTACAAATTCAAATATTGACTTAAATAGCCTTCAAGAGGCTTTAAATAGCCTTTACAAATGATTCTACATCTTTCCAATCATGCCTAACTATTCTTTTTGTAACTAACATGACTTATTACATTATAAATCAATTGTGGATGTGTTATGATCTTATTCAATTGACAAAACTCATAACAAAAAACTAACTTAAAAGATTTTCGTGAACCAAATTTTCTCAATAACCTTGGTGCCCCTACACCAAATTTCATTATTTCAGTAAATTTCATTACAAGTAAATCTCATTACAATGCTCGAGGTACTCTATTCTCATAGATATTTTACAATGTCACTCATACATTTCAAATTCTCTTATAATGTCTTATCATAGGTTCTCATTTAGAGGTTAACTTCAAATGAGAAACTTGAGATTCCCTCACAAAGCTTTGCACACTCTTTTATAATGGCTTGAGATCAAAATTGAGATTTGTCAAGATCATCAAAATAAGGATGTTGCATTGCTTTTTTGGATAAGATTCTCTTTGATGGCTCCAAAATCAGCATTTTCTACAAGGAGAGACTAATCATTTTTTACTAGTTTAGTTACAGATAGGCAAAGTAAAAGAATAAAAAGAAACAACGCATGTCCAAAATGGAAATGAAATGAAAATAGATGGAAGGAACTTATAGATAAGCATGGAAGTCTGTCAACTTAGTCACTCCTGCTCATACATCTTCACTACAAGTTCCAAGATACCTATTGCACACAACACCTCTCATGAATCTAGAATATCTCAAAATTTGAGATGCTTGTATAATGTCTACATCATAGGTGCTCATGATAAGGTTAACTTCAAATGAATAACTTGAAACTCCCTCACCAAGCTTCACACAAACTTTTGTAATGGATGAAAATCATAATTGAGATTTGGCTTGATAATAAAAATAGGGATGTTGCATTGCTTTTATACCTGAGATTCTCTTGGATGGCTCATAAATCTGCATTTTTTGCAAGGGGACACCATTCAATGTTTACTGGGTTACTTACAAATACACAAAGTAAAATAAGACATGATAGCATTGGCATCAAACAAATTAATGTGGATACAAGTATAAATTAATAAGAACCATTGTGCATATACTTACAAATTAATCTAATAAACCATCTGGATTTGCTCTACTCTTTATTGTGTCAAGTATTTCCTCATGGTCAGACTCACGGACCTTCCACAAGATCTTGTTCAAAGGTCTACCCCCATATTTGATCAAACGAACATTGGATGCCACAACAAATTTTGAGTAATGAAGAATCTTATGATGCATGTCAAAGTCCTCAAACAACCAATGTTTAACACTCTTATGTGGGTACCTTCTAAGCCACGTTCTAGTAACAAAAACTTAGCTTGTAGGGTATTAGATGTTTTCTCCATCTATAACTGGGGCTTCCAATTTATTTTTAGCCTCAACACAACACAAGTAATAGTATGTTCCCTCTTAATTTTCTTCATCTACAATAACTGCATAAACATGCCCTGCATTGATATGTGCATAAAATCACTCGAAATTAGTCAACATTACGAATACAATACCAAGTAAGATAATAATATGGAATTTGAAAAACTAAACAAGTAGATATATTACCTAGTTGAACTAGATCTGATATGTGGTCAAAGTCGACTAATGATTCCATCTATGTTAGTTCCAATGCCATCGGAGGATGATATGTGTGAAATGGGGTAAGATAACTTGTCAACCATTTTTCAACCCACTCCCCTGACTCACAATCATTATGGGCTTGCATTGTACATGAAGAACAAAAGCATGCCATCTTACATGTATCGATACTCCATGAACTTGCTTTTGAGCTAAGGAAAGAGTTTAGCTCACTTGATCTTGTTAGTGTACAACAATCCTCATATGGTGCAATGATAGTATTATCCATCAACCAAAAAAATCTACAAACTAAAGACGTACCTTCATTACCTAGACCCATCGAAGCATTACACCACTCGACGATTGAACTTGCATCTATCAACTTTACACTGTCTGTATACTTTAACTCTTCTCATGCTAATGCTCTTTTCACACATGATCTTGCACCATCATGCTCTCCCTTTCCATGCCCGGCCTCACAAAAGTTCCACATATGTTGAACACCTATAGTGAGATGCATCCTGCACAACCAGTAGAACATGCAAGTGTTCTTGAACTGTGTTGCATAGCTATCCAGCCATATTATATGTCGACCGTATGCTATGCCCCTCCAAGCCAAATCACTATAGAACATCTGGAAGCAACCTTGCACGAGCTCTAGAGAATGTGTGTGATCATCACTAATATAAAAGTGATACTTGCTTAATACCTTCCTTTGGTCCTTTGTACTATTAGCTACATGAATGAATTCTATTCGGACAAATATCAAAAATTGTGTGTTGTAATATTGTGACTACACCTCACACTGTGGCTATAGAGTGTAGTTCTCTACAAATTCAACCACTGATACTATGTTGGAAACTAGAAAGGTGTCCTTGCATAGCTTGAATTGTGTGTCCAGCCATCAGGCTCTATGGGTATGCCTTGCATACTCATACACTAGATTCTCATGAAACATGGACATAAACTGATACATTGAAATCTTCTCAATAACCAAATCACACCTTTTTTCTTCAGACCCATCTTTTGTAGCATATGCCACTATTTTATACTTCCCGAAATCTACTAGTTTATGCCCCACCTCATCTGTGCTTTCCACATGTTGACATACTTGCATTTGTTGCAAGCCACTGCAATGCTCACATGAACCATCCAAGCATGTTCTTCTATAGAATATTTGGCCATCCTCTATTTGACATTAAATTTTTTATAAGAACTCACTTGAATATTTTGGTGGGGCTTCTATGCCACAATCCTACAAAACATCATTAGTATACAAATCTAAACATATAGAACGATAAACATCATAATGGTTAGTGAATTCAATATGTAGTCTACAACAACAAGTAGTGCATGTGTGATTTATCTTGACATAAAAAGGTTTAAGAATTTCGAAGAATCTTTGAGAAATACTAATTTGAGGATAAGCATTTTGAAATTTATGAAAAAATTGGGTTTGACTCATATCCAAAAAATTCTTTGGATGTGGCTTACGGTTCTGACTACCGATTCTCCTTCTTATGACATCCCTTTGATTTGAAGATGGCCTTGTATTATTCTTCCAATAATCTTCAATTAGTGTTCTCAATGCTTCAACAAGTTTTCTATCTTTATGTGGTAGTCTTCCCGAGAATGCCCATAATTCATTTGAATTAGTGCCCTCAATTATTTTCTACCTTTGAACGGCTCTTGATAAAGTTTTTCTACTAATTCCCATTTGTTCACTTGTCTTTTTAATGAGATGAGATCTCTTTGTTTGATAGCTTACCAAAGTCAATGTAATGACACATTGGGTGACATTACTATCCTTTGAGTGTGAGGTCTTACCCACACTCTCATAAGCATCCATTAGATTCTTCACAATAGTGTTTTCACTTGATGCATTTGATGTTCTCAACCCAAGAGTCTTCATGATGTTTCTATAATTTAAACCCTACATCATTTGAACAAATAATTGACATCTTCTGGTCTCATTTAGCCTTTGAAAGAACATTTTCCAAATCTTATCAGCATATCTTCTACAAGTGCATTCTGGAATCTTACTTTCCATGTGCTACAAAATATCCTCATCAATATTAATCAAAAACTTTTGCTTTCTATGCAAAATTCTTGGTGGTGTTCTCTTAGGTACATGCATCTCAACATTAGCAATTTTATCAATATTTAATTGAGGTGGCATAGATTGCGTACCTTCGATCGAGGGTGGAATAGAATACATACTTTGAGGTTCATGTGGGGATGATGGCATACCTTGTTCATCAAATCTGAGTGATGATGTACTCTAAAATTCAGATGTGGTGAATGGTGTCCAACCATACTCACTTGTGGTAGATGGTGTCCCTCCATATTCACTTGTGCTTAATGGTGTCCCTTTGTATTCACTTGTGGTAGATGGTGTCCCTCCATATTCACTTGTGCTTAATGGTGTCCCTTTGTATTCACTTGTGGTAGAGGGTGTGTCTCCAACTATGGTATCTGCATCTCCCCTAGCACAACTCTTTCACATTCAGGCCCTTTGTACTACCAATTTCTTTTCTCTTTTTGATGGTTGAGGTTCCTCTTCATGTGGCTTGTTTTCGTCAATCATTCCCTATTTCTATTTTTCACGATATTCCCTCATCCATTTTTTCTCTTTATCTCTGAAGGCTTGGAGCTGATCATCTGTTAGTTTTTTCCTTTTAATAGTTAATTTCTTTAGCATGACGAATAATTTTACCTATGCAAAAAGTGCTAAGTCAATTCAAATTAACTAATAGTGAATGGTTGTGAAAGTCTATTAAAGAGGGAGACCAATGGTCACCTCTTTCAAATGTTAGTTTTCAAAGTTGAAGTGGTTTTTTTTCGAGTATGATATTGTGAAGTATGGAATCAAGTTCAAGCTAACCCCATTGTAGGGAGATGATAGGGAACGAGACAAAATGGAAAGGATAGTGATGATAGGAAGGAAGGAGTTCCTCAAGCATGAGGAAGATAAACATGGTGAAGGTGCAGCTACTTACACAAAGAAAAGAGTTGAGGTAGCAAAAGTAGACAAAGGAGTAATGTTAGAAAGGAAAAAGGATGGAGAAATAGTGATAAGAGAAAGGGAATCCTTTATACAAGATCTAGACATGTTTGCAAAGCAGGTTGGAGACAAGAAAAGTATTGATTTCAATCAAGAAAAGGAAATAATAGGTGTAGGATAGTCTAATACTGTCAAAAAAGAGGTATACAAACCTGATGGAAAGATTTATGTGAGGTGAAGAACCTTGGGGCAGAGACCCTAATGCAAGGAAAGGGAAAGGTAAGTGGAGACAAGATGGAGAAGAAGCAAGAATGGCCTAGTAAGGTCATGGTGGAAGAGATGGATTGTCCAATGAAAGGGCAAGATGGAAAGCAACAGACTGATGACAAAGAAGATGGAAGACCACATGATGAGAAGGTATCAAAGGAAAAGGGAAAGAAGGCAGAGGTAAAAGAGTGTGGATGGATTGAGGAAATCCATGAAGGGCTTGTCAAGAATAAAGAAATTATGATAGGGGTAGTGTTGTGTCCCCTGCAAATAAAGAGAGACAAGGAGCAAACAAGCATTGTAGAAACAGTGACATTTAAATCAGAAGATACAGAGGTAAAGGGAGATTTGATTCAAAGTCTAGATGCAAAGAACCCATGTAGCGGGCAAGAAAAAGAAGACAAGAATTTTTTTTTGATGCAGGTCATAAAAATGGAAGTTGCAAAGAGCCTAGATAAAAGGCTAGTGGAAGAATGTATGATAGTTGAGGATAAAGATAAGTGTGTGGAAAGCATGGTAGATGTGGTAAGTGGTCCACTAAAGGGAAAAGAAGATAAAGATCCTAAAAATACAATGTTGGAAAAGATTTCAGTGGAGGATAAGAGATCAGAGTATGTGATGCATCAAGTGGAATGGAAAAAAGAAAAGGAAAGGTCTGAGACAGAGTTTGTAGAAGGTGCAGTCACCATAAAAGGTGAAATTGCAAATACAAAGTGTTTGAATGACTCAAAGATGGAAGAGACTAAGGAAGAGATGTTTATAAAGGTTGGCCAAGTGAAGGCTAGAGGAAAGGTGAGAGTGGGATATACAAATGAAATGGAGAAGAAAGAAAAAGATGAGGCTAGGACAGTGGATGGTCCTAGATGGGTAAGAGTACTGATATGGAAATTGTATGTAGTTGTGGAAATGGCTCCTATATGGGAGAACATGAAGCAAATGGTGAAGAGGATGGATAAGAGGAAAAGAGTGAAGGGAGTGGTTTATTACTTCCTTGTTTTGATGATCATGTTGATGGAGGGGAAGCTAAGAGTGAAAAATAAAAGGACAAAGAGTGGACTATTTGGAAGTAAGTGACACCATGGAACAAGTTAGGAGAAATTGGATGTAGCCATGGATGATAAGATAGAGTAGGAAGGTGCAGGTTCAAGTTGATCAGTTAAGAGAGGAATTTTTTCACAAGGAAAAGGCCAAGCCTAAGGTGAAGATGAAGGCAAGAGGGAGCAATGGTAGGAACAAGGAGGATCATTAGAGATTTGTTGCAGGTCAAGGTGTTACAGAACTCCTAGATACTTGGAAAGCTTTCATGGCTGGATGTATGGTGCAAGAGCACCAAGGACAACTAGGACCATTAGGTGGTCAAGTGATGAATTTTTTCTTTGTAATCATGAGTGTGATGTAATAAGGTCTCAAAAGATCATTAGGAAGTGTTTTCATTCATGTTAGGTTGATAGTTTTCTGAAGTTGCCATGTCTTGGCAAATGTTGTCAATATGATGGAATGAAGCCTTCAATGGAATAAACATGAAAATACCTATAAGAAGGAAATGTAAAGGTAAAATTAGTGTGATGAGGCCATCATAAGGTCATTAGAATAGGTTGAAAGTCAGTTTTAGTGTCAAAAAGTGAAAAAAATGCAAAAAAAGAAAAAAATACAAAGTTGCACTAAAAAGGGAATTGAAAGGTCAAGTTGGTAAAGGGAAGTTGTAAGGTGGTTTTAGGTGGTTGTAGAGGTAGGAGTTCCTTTAAAAAAGGCCATGTAAATGTTGGAGGGAGGTTGGCATGACTCCATTTGAAAATTTGAATGAAATATTTTGCTATTTCCATGTTTTTCCCTATTTTTTGAACTTTGTTGGCAATAAACAGTCCGTACAGTGAATATTGTGGCATGAAATGAATTGGGAATGATAGTGGAGGAGTCTACTATGATTTCCATCAGATTGGCGGCTTAAGCATTTAGTTTTGTGGGTTTTAGAGTAGATTTTCAAAGACTATATGTGTAACTCATAAATTAAGGGTTTGAGAGTACAAAGAATGCAAGCTTGATCCATTCCACCTTCTATATGTATTGTAACTCGGTTGAATGGATCATAATAGGTAGGGTTAAATGTTTGGGGGTCCATTTTTTGCACGTGTGTTCATTTGAGTGAGTAGGAGTAATGCCTAGGGCTGGAAAAGTCAATTTTCCTTGTGAATTTGAAGGCTAGATGGTGGGGTTTGTGAAAATGATGAACTTCTTGATCTAATGAACTTTAAAGTTTGTGCAGGGTATTTGGAAGGTGTTTGATGCTTTTTGGGGGTTTGGAAAGGCTTGGGAATATGACTTTCAATAAGCCCTTGGGTTTTAGCATGTAAAAGGAGGGTTTGTTGAGACAAAACTTTAGAATGTTTGTGTCTAGGAACTAACCATGGATTTTGTTGTTTTAGAACATATCAAATGACTGCCCATTGGTTTGGAGTAAAAAAAGAGTCTTTAAGAGGGACCTCCATTGTAAAATGGGGCTAATCCAGTAGCCTTTGGGCAGGGTAACCTATTGAAACTCCATACTTTTCCAAGGGAACCTTATGTGATTTGTTGGGCATTATACTTGGGGTCTGAGTGGATGCTAAATGGATGATGTGTTGGACCTTTTATGGCTTTCTCTAAAAGATAGGTCCATTGGATGAATTTTGAGACCTAGAAAGCAAAGGATATTGTTTTGGATAGTTTGGGAGAATGAAGTTTTGAAGGTTGTTTCTTTGCATGCATTTGATCAAATTGGGTTGGTTGTTGTGTTGTTCCACCTTGTCAGCATCAGTATTTGAATTGGCATTAGGTTGTTATGATTTAATCTTCACCTTGGCTTTGCATCAGGAAGGCCTTGGAGTTGTGAAATATAGAAAACCCTAGATATTTATGAGCAAATTGAGGGTTTTTGTATTGGAAACCTATTTGAGCATCCATTAGGAGTAAATTCCAATTTTTTAGAGACATGTATGGAAAATTTGGTAGCATAGACAAGGCAATTAGCTGGTTTGTATAACCGTTTGACAAAATACCTCAATGAAAGCTTTGGAAGCATACACAAAGAAAGTCAAATGTTAAATTTAACAAAATTCCTCAAAGAGATGTGTTTTAAAAATGTAATAGGAAAGTGTATAGAATTGTGTAATTTAAAATGTCTATTGACAACCTAAGGTTGTAACATGAAAAAGAAACAATTTGATTAACATGGAATAAGCAAAACAACAAAAATGAAAGAAAACCATAATAGAATGAAAGAAAATGTACAAAGACTTCACATACCTAAAAAACCAAAGTTTCAAATGGAGGAGTTCTACCCAATTATGTAGCCTTTGCTTCTTCTTTCCTAAAATTCCTCAAAAAATTGACTTTTTCAAAAGCTTGTTCCCCTCCAAACTTCAATTGTATATCAGTTATCATTGCAATTCAAACTTGAATTCATATTACATGCCTTCCAACATGAAAACTTTGATATTTCATGCAAAGGTGATGGAAATATCATGAAAAAGGTGGTGGAATCTAAATATCATGCATGCACACTTCACTCAATCACCAAAAAGCTACTTTTATCAGAGCATGTGCAAAACTAGGAGAATATGCAGAATGTGGGCTAACATCACAGGTATATTGTGTTTTTTAACTATTTTTAGTGCAATAAATAACTCACATGTGTTATAATGCACTCACATTATTTCTCACTAAATGGCCATCTCTTTATTTATCAATAATGTGCTCGCGTTATAATAAATTTAGTTTTTTAAAAGATTTATCTAGTATACCCACTCCCACCCTATCTCCCACACACTTTC